>SWBJ01000068.1:0-165219 GCA_024195555.1 Aureobasidium sp. EXF-12298 | reverse complement strand
GCCGCCAGTCTGCTTGAGGAGGTAGTTGTCGGTGGGGAGGTTGGAGTCGGAGAAGTAGAACTCGACCTGGCGACGGATCTCCTCGGGGTCGCTGCTCTCTGGCAGTTCGTCGTAGTTGGGTCTGACGCGCTTGGTGTTACGGGCATTGCCCTGGGGACGTCCGCCTCTCTTCTCGCCTTGGTTCTCAGCAGGCTTGGAGGCTGTGTGCTTGTTAGCGATTGCGCAATGGTTTCGCGCGCGAGGAACATTCATACCCTCTTCGGTGGTGGTCTCAGGCTTGGTCTCGGCAGCCTCTTCCTTCTTCTCGTTCTGCTCCTCGGTCTTGGCCTCGGCCATCACAGCATCTTCCGAGGTAGTAGGTGCGGCGGAGAGCTCGGTGGTCTGATCGGGGTTGGTGGTTTGCTCGACGGTCTTGTCGTTCTGGATAGAAGTGGCGGCAGGATCGGCCTCAGCGGGGGGAGAGACCTTGATGTCGGACATTGTGATGTGTGGATCGCGATCTGTGTTGCGCAATTGATGGAAAGAGCTTCGCAAAGGGTGATCCGAGGCGACTATGTAGTGACGGTCGTTGTAGATGAGATGAAAAGGTGTAGAAGGAAGGTCGAATCAAAAGCTACACAAGCGCTGCTGCTTCAAAAGGCTTCACTGCACTTTTTGGATTTTTGCTTGCGACCAGAAAATCTTCTGGCCCGTGCGTTGCGGCCTCGAAAGCTCTCATGACTCGTGTGGGGAAGCGACTTCAGACATCACCTCTTGGCACTTGGTTCTGTTTGTCTTTACTCCCAAGGAGTAATATGCCTACGGTGAAGGAATCATTAGACGCCCGCTCTCTGGACCGCAGACAGGGCCGATGAATCGCATGAAGACAGTGGTTATCTTTCCAGCTTCTTCTTTCTCACTTGGCTGTTAGCATCTTCGCTGCTTGACTTCTCCGTTGCTGTTCCCCATGCCCAAATCAAACGTATCGGATGATGAACCAGACGTCAAACCTGCCCGCTTACATGTCGATTTGTTCGACAACAAGGCTCTCTCTGACGTTCGAATCAAGTTGAGAGACGGTGAATCCATTCACGGACACAAGCAAATACTAGCTCAAAGATCAGAATGGTTCTTCAGAGCCTTCAATGGCAACTTCCCAGTACGTTACAGACAATGAATTGAATCAGCTGAATTAATGCTAATTTGAGCATCAGGTCGCTTCAAGCAACGAGATTTGCCTCGATGACACTGATGATGACCCGGAGGCAATCCGTACGATGATTCGGCATATTTACGATCCTAACCAACACGTTTACCTGGCGTTGACAATCAAAGCCTTCATGTTTCACGTCAACGTGTTTGCCGCCGCCGACAAATACGATGTTCCTTCTCTACGAGTACTGGTCATCCCCAGGTTCACTCAATTGATGATGCAGAGATGGTCAACCAACCAACAGGAATTTTGCAGACTCATACGATACCTTTGCGGACCCACCGCTCCGAACTTCGCGGACACGTCACTCCAAAAATCTGCTGCTGCATTTTGTTCCGAGAACATAACGGACCTTATCAAACTCGATGCATTCGTCAGCACGCTCGAAGAGTGTGGGCCTCTTGCCGCGAGTCTCCTCACTACCACCTTGAAAAAGAAAAGAAGAAGAGTGTGATCAGGACCAACAGATATCAGAGATGCAAGGTGACCCTAGAGGATGCTATCACAAGGTGACTCGAGTTCAGCTGGATCAGGTGCAACGACATCTGTGCGTTCGTGGAACACTAGCACTACAAGAACTTTCTTCGACTATGAGACCCCAAGGCAAGTCTGGTCTGGGCTCCGGGAGCATATCGCACACATAGTTTTTCGTAGGCAAGTCGACTGATTACTATGTATGTTCTTACTCCAAAGAGGAGAACCCGACACTACAACTCCATTCTGTGCAATTTCTCACGCTGTTGTCGCGCTGACAGTGCCCCGTTCCCCTATGTACTCGATGCTCATGAAGAGTCGGTCTGTGACTAGATTGCTTTGACGAGTAGGCTAGATATCGATGCTCTGACACTCTCCTAATGTGCCTCTCAGTTTAGGTAGTCTGTAGTAGAGTTGGAAGCTATATATTCCACCGCTCCTCAGTTTCCACCACCAATTCCAATGGTCTGGTGGTTAACATCATTGTTATCACAATTCAAGCTAACTCTCCATTAGTCACTCTCCAATCAGCACGAGTTCGAATCCAACCATCGGCTTATCATTTCGCAGCAACTTTCTTCTTATCAGCGGCTTCAGTCGTTCGAGGTGAAAATCCTCTACAACTTGAACTTCGGTTCAAGGGTCTCTGAGTGAAGGTGCCCCTCGGAAGGGAGTCAAGTCAAACACCAGAGGCGGGAGGATTTGAACGGGCAAAACAATACAACAACAACAAAGGGTAAGTGAACATTCTCCAAACCACCAGACCTGGGATTTCTTTTTTGCACCTTAGCTTGCTATTACCTATGCTGTTATGTGCGAGAGGCTTTGTACATCTGCACAGAGCTACAATATTCGAACTCTGACAGTTTCATAGTGGAGTGACCGCTTCTCAAGATACTTACTACGATCTTGCGCCGACGCCGAGTGAAGGTGTTTGCTCGCTTCATTCACTGCGCGCGTTGACGCGTCTTATTGTCCAGCGTCTGCGCGTCCCACTCTCTTCAACAACCAAACCTGACCTGAACACTTACCACTGCGGAACGCTGGTCAGACTATCATCTCCGACGAATTCAGCTTCAGTCCAATATGGCTACAGAAGACATCGTGGAGAGCAGTAACCGCGGGTTCGTCTTGCATCCACATAGTGTGAGAAGGTGTCGCTGATCAGAAAGCAGTCTATACCGCGACAGTGATCTGTTCGACATCACTGTCAAATTCAACGGCCAGCATGTCCTCGCACACAAGGCTATCCTCGCGCACAAGTCTACTTACTTCCGCAAAGCTTTTACCGGCTTGTTTCCAGTATGTTTCCCAAACCTGGTCTCTCCAACACAAGACTGATAGTCTGGATAGGTCGCCACTAGCGAAGATGTCGACCTCGGTGACGACGATGATGCCAAAGCTGTTCACGCTATGATCCGCCACGTCTATGACTTGCCTTACGCCCAGGAGGTCACGGAAAGCTACACGTCCCACGAAGACTTGGTCTTCTGTATGAACGTCTTCATCGTCGCCGACAAGTACGACGTCGCCAGCCTGCGCCCGCAAGTCGTCCCTGACTTCCTCGAACTTCTCCACAGGACTTGGAAAACCGCAGAGTTTGTCGAGTGTGTGCAAAAGCTCTGTGGTCCTGACGCAATCCAACTGGCCGATCCAACCTTGCAGGCCGCAGTATCAGAATTCTTCACGAACAATCTTTCCAAGATCACCTATCACAGCAGTCTTGTCAAAATGGTTGAGGAAGACAATTCGTTCACTGGACGTGTTCTCGCTGGCCTGCTCAAAGCTGCTTCTGGTTCTACTAAGTACCTCGGTGTCTGCTACAAGCCACTCTGTAGCAACAGGACTGTACCAGACTGCACTGCCTACACTGAAGAGCATCCGCACTATCTTGCAGCCTTGAATTCGCACTGTGTTCACTGTGGGCTGGCTGCTGGTACAGTCTACAACAAGACTGCTGGAGGAACTGCTGAGACTAGAATCTCCCCCAGAATCAAGGTTGTCCTCATGTAAAAGGTCTATCGAGGAGTTGAAGAAGTTGAGGAAGTATGATTGCCAGTAGATAGCGTTGCTGCAAGACAAGAAGAAATCCTAAATTGTGTTTCGTTGCTACCTTAAAGTTAACATAATAAAGAGCTAATTTCGAGATGTGATCCAAGCGCGGAACTATCATTGCCCAAGTGGCTAGACAGCAATGGAAGTATTTTTCTCCGCTTCACATCAGTGCGTGCAAGCAGACCTGCCAAACTTCGACCCATCTCCTCAACAAGTATAACGTTTCAAGATTGTCTACACTTGTCTATTGCAATGACAATCCGCTCATCTCTCCCGCCAATGAGTAGTATGCTTGTATACTATCTGAATGCACAGTATCTCTATCAAAACAAGCATGGCCATGGAGATACCACAAAGTGACCTCTCTCCGTGGACATCACCTTATTTTGCGAAGTATTGTGCATTTATATAGCTAAATGTGTGATCTCCTGGGGTTTTGGAGATGCCGTAAGCCGTCTAGAATCCGACTTTCACACGCTCTTTGAACGTGCCTCTGTTTTCACTGGCGCGTGCGCGTATGCTTGCTGGTGCGGCAAACATCTACTCAACTCATCAACACCCACATCCGACCTTCACTAAACTCCTCATATCCAAATCTCGAAGACTCATCAACCATAGCATCCGGTAGCGCTACCGCCAGCAGTGACAGAAGGTTAGACACTATCTTACGTTATACTACTCCCCACGCCTACTAACATCGAAATAGCCTGTTTGATAACAAATTCTTATCAGATGTCACCATCAAGTTCGGTGGACAAGAGCTGTCCTGCCATAAAGTCGTGCTTGCACGCAAGTCTGAATACTTCTACAGAGCATTCTCCAGTCAATTCTCTGTAAGTTGGGTCTGTTACTGCTTCTCAAACTCATTACTGACACGGTACAGGTCGCTTCGAGCAACGAAGTCGATCTCGGTGATGATGAAGAACCTGAAGCTATCCGCGCCATGATTCGTCATATGTACGACCTTCCCTACGACCAGGTGCTTGAGGACAACACTGCCGACGACTCTGCTGCATACAGCACCAACGAGGACCTTCTCTTCCATATCGGTGTTTTCACAACCGCTGATAAGTACGATGTCGCTTCTCTTCGCCCACTGGTCGTCAAGAAGTTCGAAGCCCTTATGGAGACCAACTGGGAGAGCGAGACATTCGCAACCAGTATCCAGAAGCTTACAGGTCCTTCGGCTGGTCATCTCGCCGACACCTCTCTTCAAGCCACCGCAGCTGCATTCTGCACCGAAAAGCTTCCTGAGCTTATTAAAAATGATGCATTTGTCAAGATGATTCAGGATGAGGAGCCTTTCGCCGGCCGCCTTCTCACAGGTCTCCTAAGAAGCGGACATTGCCCAGAGGGGGCTGCCGCTATTCAGCTGAAAACATGCCTGAGACCTGACTGCCTTAACATAGACCTGTCGTCAGTCAATCACCTGAGTTCCAAATGCATCGTGTGCGGCACCGCTCAGGGTACTTCATACCGTCTTGGAGCTGTTTATACCTCAGGTCTTGTCGACTACAAGAAAGTCCGTTTCCTGTAGACTTCGTCAAGTCATGGAAGCATCGACTTCCCTGCTGTACACACTACATCAGAAGACGTAGTCGGAGTGTGTCCGGAAGACTGGATCAGCTGAGTTCGGTTCCAGGATGTAGTTTAGAGACGGTGTAAATTGAATCAATGAGCAGACTGAGAAAACCTATCCCCACTTGCAAAGACGTGTCGTGTGGGTTGCTATAAAAATGCATAAATCCTTTGGCAAATAAGCAGCATCCACTGAGATTACCAACATTCTCGACTTTCTATGGACAGACATAATATGTAGAAAGGACTGTGCATTCTGATAGATTCGTTCACGGTAGAAAGAGGATCGGAGATACATATTTCAGCACATGGTGCGGAAGTTTACCTGATCATCGCTCTCAACGAACACTATCCTCGTTTTAGAGAAGACTATGCGTTTGCGTAACCATCTGCAGGGTATGACTCTGTCCAGGAAAGGTAATTCAAGGTGAATAATCTGGCTTGAGATACCACACGACGGCCAGACATGTCGTCCGAATCGTGCTTGAAACATCCTTGACAGGAGTCTGTGTAACCTTGTTGCGCAGAGCGCCGTGAGATCTGTTTGCATCCTGCCCCGCAACAATTTATGCAGGTGACTCGTTCCTGCATACAATTCTGTACCATGCCGACGGATCGTCACGTCGACCGTGATTACCTACTATAAATGATCTGTCGTTGATTGTTCACATGACGCAAACATTTCACATGCGTTGACCACGACCTCTCAAACAAATTATTCCCAGTACTGACGCCTCTCATACCATCGTCACAAACAATCATGGCTTCCAATGCGTCGAGTTCGCGTTCATCTTCGGCTTCACTTCCGCCGATGACCACACGGCAGAAAGCTCGTCGTGTCGCCCAAGCAAAACAGCCGCGTCTGAAGTATGTGAGGTTTCCTTCCATCCTAGACGACACCAGGCGACAATCTATGGAGATAAAGGAATCTTTCCGTGGAAGGTTCGACGACCTGTGTGAGGAAGCTGGTTGGGCGCCTACAGATGCCATCAGAAACGAGCTGATGATACTCACCAAAGTCGACACTGTACGGAAGCAGCGCAACTGCGAAGCAGGCCTTTTTGCCTTCGTGCAGCATCTCGACTTTGTATAGGTGAATGGTTGGGTCTTGCTCGGCAGAAAGAGGTTCGAGGAGGGTGTCCTTTGTGTCTGGTATCGCCCAGTCTACTCTGTAAGAGGACGGTCAATCGAGTTTCGCTACGGGTCTGAGAAGACTGTCTTCAAACCCGAGGAGCTCAGAGACAGGGTTGACAAAGACAAAGTCTGGCTACCGTTTACCAAACTCTTCGATCTCACCAACCTCTCAAGAGACCCTCAGAACTTGTATCTCACTGGCGTGTATGAGATACTACGAAGATTCACATACATGCGCGGTATTCCAGACCCCAACGGTTCCGATGATTCTGTTTTGAGGCCTGGCCGGGTAGAGCTTCCTTTCCTACCTGGCTCTGGATGGTTGAGGCAGCAAGGAGTACTGTTGGTAGCCAACCCTCCGGATGACCAAAACACTGCGGTCGGACTCTGCAGTAGACTTCAATCGGCATCTTCGGCTGAGTTGAATGCAGATACTCATGTCGACAGCGATGGGGCTTATCAATCCGGCGACACCACATCATCAACCAGTACGACTAGCAGCATTGACGAACTTCAGTCTCATCCTCCGTCGGTTGTCGATGGTACAGATCCCACCGGCTCGGTCTCCTCTAGAGACTCCTCAAGCACCGAACTTGAGAAAATGCGTAGACAAAAGCGCAAGGCTACCAGCACTCCTGATGGATTGCCCACTCGAAAGCAAGGCCGCCTTCGAAGGATCGGATCTGAGACTGTGTCTTCTTTTGTCGCTACGAAGCCTGGTGGGTTGCCGACTCGAACGCACGGCCGTCTTCCGAGGATTGGATCTGAGACTGTGTCTTCTTCTGTCACGACGAAACACTCAGCCGAGGATTTGTATCGAAGCCACTGCCAGGAATACCAGTGGACACCCTCCGAAGCTACACTCCAAACGATCGTCGATCTGCTGGGCGCTCATGGCGTTGAAGTTGGAAGTCTAGAGGCCTCTCTCCTCGCATTTGTTCAGTATGTCGGCTTCGTGTGGGAGAACGACAGAATTTTTGTCGGCTCTCGTAAGGCCGAAGGCGCTCAAAGGTATGAGCGTGTATGGTACAAGAGAGTCCACCGCGACGGCATCTATCATGGCGAATTTTCTGTCGACGCAGGCAGGCAAACGTGTTCGCTGTCAGTTGAGCATGCAAGAGTCGAATACTTTTGGCCCTTGTTTGATACTCTCTTCGACATGCAAGACCTCGCACGTGCAAACAACAAGCATGGGGATGTCTACATTGCTGGCACCTACCTCATGCTGCTACAGTATCCTGAACTGCGTAGGTTTCAGAAGCGTAGCTCAGGGACTGGCATCCAACTGGAGGATCGTCCAGAAGGGTTCAAGCGACCATTTTCGCCTGAGTCTTCTCAATCGGGTGCCATTTCGCAAGCCGAACAGGCCTCATCATTCGATGAGCCTGTGTCCGCCAGAGGCCTGCGACCTGCTCCAAGCGTACAATGCAGACAAAGCGACGGGGGCGCCCGAACTCTCGCCGAGGTACTACAGGAGCAGGAGACACAACGCAAGATCACCACCATGATACAAGAAAGCGCCCGTGCTTACATAGCAGATCCAGAGCCCACGATCAACTTTGATGCATCAGCCAGGATACCCCTTACAGTTGAGAACACACCGGCATTTCCCCAACAGCCCCAGGGCCAAGATGTCGTCGGTGGTGTCCTCGAACATCTTCTACAGAGTGTCCAAGTCTCAAGTTTCGCCAACAGCACGTCTCATGGGCTCCAGCTTCAGATGGTCGCCAGCCTTCCCGCTCATCTGTTTCGTCCACAGATCCTCGAATTGTGTCCGGTAGTATCATCAGAGGTGTCGCCCAAGTTGCCACCGCGTGACTGCATCGTGAGAGAGTTGGAAACAATTGCCATGGGAAGTTCCATGCCACAGCAGTCAGCTGCACACCAGAAACATGTACTACCGTCCCAGGAACGTCATCTGCCTGCCCCTGTTGCATTGATGGTACGCGCACCACAGAAGCCGAGCAGTAGCAGCATTACGGTGAACCAAGCCCGAGAGCTTTTACGTCGTCCCCGCGCAAAGCTGATATCTTCTGGGGAGGATCAAGATGGAGGTCTCCAACTCTTCCGGTTTTGCATCAATTTCCCTCTCACTGCAACTCCAACCGAGAAAGCCGCTATCGAATTCAAGTTCAGCGCCATTCTCTCTGTGGACACTTCACCTGTCAGCCTCACAAAAAGCCAGGCATTCAAGGCTCTTTCCGAGTTTGCGAGAGAAGACGAAGAGTCGCAGCAAGCAGTCTAGATACGTCCGTGACTATGCACGACAACTAGATCGAAAATGGCAAGCGGATGACAAAAGTTATGTGTTTTGCTGGAGGTCGTTGTGGTAGATCTGATGGAGCAGGGGAAGTACTCGTACTGGGCTTTGCTGTAATGGTAGCTGCAGAGGCGACAAACGTATAGCTTGAGAAGGTCGAGATTTGTGCTGCCGTACGTGGTACATATCAATGCAGATAGCTCATGATTGTATACTAGTCATCATCAGTCAAGAAAGAATGATCTCTGTTTTACTCTCAATCACACATGATCAGACTAGTCAGGACTACAAGATGTAAGCCCGACCACAATCGAGTATGGACGCTGTGTGAAGGTGTTGGGTGAATTCGGTCGCGTCGTCTCGCGTCGTTGATTCTGACGCACAGACCAACCAAGCTCAACAGCGTTCCCAACACTCACAGCTGCAAGCTGCGAAAATCGTTCATCCCCTTCCGCCGCGCAGGTTCGAATCTCGCCTTGCGCATCCACATCTGCCATCTTTTTCCCTTCATCCGCGTCTGGTCCGTCCCATCAAAAAAGTCATGCCCAGCTATGGCTACTGGCTCAGATGTCTTGCTGGAGCATCTGCTGTTTCAAGTCGCCCTTTCTGGTGATATCGGTACGTTTGTCTTTCACTTGTCGCGTTCGCTCGCATTGTGTGGTCGGATCTCTTTTCTGGTGGAGACGCAGATGAATTATTCGACTTTAATGCACGAGAATTTATGTCGCGTTTTCAATGAACAACATCACGTACTAATTTCATAACGCAATATAGGATTCACCATCACTGGACTGAGCTCAGCTTTTATTGAATTTAATAACAACAACAATGCCGTCGAAGAGGATGACAGTAAAGATGGAGATGAAGATAACGGCGACAATGGAGATCTCCTCTTCTCATTGAAACCGCCTGGTGCAAACACTGATGCCAAATCTCAAGCATCAGATCCGCAACATCTCGAAAAGCTCTGGACCTGGCTTATCGACCACCCTGATGTCACCGTCTCACAGGCTGCGTCTGCTGCGGAAGACCCGTACGGAAGGCTCGCTGACACCAACCCATCAAACCCACTTGCTCCTGTCTTTGCTGCTCATGCCAAGGAGAGATTGTACACTACTGAACACCGAGTATGGCACGCCCTTACCGACCATGATGTGTCGACTGGAAGCGCATTCCGAAACTCGAGTTCCACTGTCTTCAAGTCATCGCAGCCGCTGGTCGTGAGGGTGTACTTCAACCAGATGTTACCAGGATTACAGGCCAAGACAAACGTTCCGTGCCAAAGCGTACCGACTCGCTCGCCACGAAAGGATACATCACCAAGGAGATGTGCTTGGGTGGTGGCATCAAGACCAGTCTGCTTCGTCTCAAGAAATTGGTGCTCGAACCGTCCACCACATTCTACACGATAAAAGCAAAGGCCGGCAAAGGCGAGGGTGGTACTCGTCGCATGATCAACTATGAGCAATGGTTCAGCGAAGTCATGACCACTCTGAAAAAGCATGATGGCCTCATTGCATACGAAGACTTGCGCAAGGAGATGGGTATCCATGGTTCCCGTTGGGAGACCAGAGCACTTCACCGATGTATCAAGAGGCTGGAGAAGGCTGGTTGTGTTCAAAGACTTCGCGCTCGTCTTGAAGGTGCACGCCCTAGACAGGCAAAGAAGCAACAGGAAGGAGCCACCCCAGCTTACGAACATCGATACGAGATCAATCCTGATGCCCCAACCGAGAAAGTCGATGCTGAGAAAACTGAACACGACCCGGAAAACGTGTTTTGGGTTCGATGCATCAAGCTGATGCGTGAACCTATCGACAAAGACCTGGAAGCCTTTACATCTACCATTAGAGTCGGCAAGGTTGGCAAAGCTGTTGAGGATCAGGAGTCCGATGCAGAAGCCGATGCTGATGAAGATGATGACTATGTCGAGATCGATGCCGCGGCTTTGGATGGACTCGGCAAGATGACTGAAATCACAAGACGTGTGCCTCCTCAATGGCGACCGGACATGCATCACACACAATTCTTCTTCCAGATCATCGACCGTGCTGGAACCAAAGGCCTGAGTACCATGGACCTTGCCAACTTCGGACTTGGTCATTTCTGGCGACGCCCACTTGACGAGATCATGGGCAGGCTCTCGGATGTCTGGACCGTATCACAACCTCTCCACCTTCGCCATCTTGCCATCGTCAGAGATACCTCCCAACTGCATAGAATATCACACTATGTTTTCCGAAGCTATCACAACTTTCAGAAGATGGTGGCCAATGGCGAGGCCAACTGGGACGCAATCGACATCCAAGAGGCAGAGATACAAAGGAAGCCTGATCTCGATGATTGGGGCTTTCCCAAAGTCAAACCGTCGACTATGGTAGGTCATGATGGCTCTCACAACATCGCCGCCTGCAAAAACGTCCTTGTCAGGTCGAAAGCCAAGCCGAAGAGACCTTTGTGGGAGAAGAAAGCATTCAGTACTGTGAATCCACTCTCAAGCTTGAATACCTTGAAGACACCCAGAAAGAAAGCCAGTACTTCCGAGGCCCCCTCATCAGCCGCACCGCCAGTTGAGTCGGCCGAAGACAAAGAAAAACCCACTCCCGCCACTGCTCGACCATCCACGATCAAAAAGAAGACGTCCAAAATCATGTTCAAGATGAACCCGAAACGTGTCGAAGCCGAGCTCAATGAGTGGAAGATCAGGTCCCACAAACTTGCCGTCTCGAAGGCGAGAGTAGAGCTTGGGCTGAGTGTCAAAAAGGATCCGCCCAGAAAGCGTGGTAGACCTGCCAAGAGTAAAGAGGGTACTTCTGAAATGTCTCTCCAAAGCTCCGCTCCAGTGACAGAGTCTCTGCCGCCTACAATGTCAGATGGAGCCGTTTTGCAAGCGTCCGAGGGCGCACCAAACGTCACAACATCGCCGTCTGATGAGCCGCTCGCACAACAACATGTACAGCAACCCAGCGAAGATGGCGTCGTAGAGTTGGCACAAACATCTGGTGAGCCCGGTGTGCAAGCTTTCGAGAAGTCTGGAGACTTGCCCACTGAGACGACACCCGCCAACCCAGAGCTTGTTAAGCGTGTGGCCGAACTCGAGGCCGAGATTCTGAACTTGGCCAAGCCCGGCGTCTATATCAATCCTCCGGGATCAGGCCAAAAGAAGACCAACATTGTCCAATCAAAGGGTCGACCTTCGAGGTATCTCATCGCAGTCTTCAAATCTGACAGACTGAAGTCTTTGCCATGGTTCAAGAAAGAAGACCAGCAGCGTTTGTCAATGGGCACACCTGAGCCGGTCTCCGCCATTTCACAACCTGGCACGCCTGCATCTGTGTCCATGATGGACCACAGCGAAGCAGTTCAGTCAGATGATACGCCCAAGTGGGCCACGATGAACCCGGAAATCTCTGTCGCCGCCGAGCCTTCCGTACCTGCGGAGCCTGAGGGACCCAAAGGCAACATCATCATTAAGAGAGGCCGAAGAATCCAGGTCCAGAGACAGGGCAAGCGAAAGGCCTACGAGCCACTGCGCCAAAAAGTAGCGAAGAAGCGCGCTGTTGAGCAATCTGCCGACGATGGCAAGTGGAGACCTCTTACCGAGCTTGAGGAAGCGTACCACGCACAGACCACAGAGTCACCTCCTAGTACACCCTCAGTATCGAGGAGAGCAGTGCCGATTCCAGAGACGCCATCTTCTGCTGTCTCTCAGCTCTCTTTGAATGCTCCTGCATCTGTTGCAGGTTTATCCGAGATGTCACCCGAAGACCATACGGCGGTAGAATTACTACTCCAACAAGCTGACAGTGTTCCTTCTGAGCCGGATGAAGGATCAAGACATGCCACAGAAGAACCTCAGGCCTCTACCGGTGCGGTGGACAATGACCTGGAAATGGTAGACGCAGACGCAGCCGCAATTGCCGAACAGGAGGATCCCGCGGCGACTACTCCAGTCAAGACTGCTGAAGCAGAAGAGAAAGAAATACCTTCACCACCAGCCGAGTCACAGCAAACGCAGTTCACTCATGTTACAGACTCACAAAGAATCCTGGAGCCTTTCTTCCGCAGGGCCTCAAAGCGTCCTGATGCACCTGTCCCAGTGGAAGAGATAGCCGAGAAAGACGGCTCACCAAGCACGCCCACCATATACAACCCATTCGCCAAGACAGAAGTCAGATCTGCTGCAACTGCAGCTCGCTTCGCTTCTCGTGCCAAAGGTCCTTCCAAAGTCGGCGTTGGCCGCTCTGGTGGCATTGTCAGCTACAACCGTAACAGAGTGATCATAGAGATTGTTCAACGTAACGGCGGCATGTTTGGTGGAGACAGGGAGCTCTACTATCCATTTGTCACAGCCTGGGATAGAGAGTTTCAACGTCGACCTGACCGTCATACTCTGGACAGAGTTCTTGCTGGGCTGATCGAAGAGGGTAGATTGAAGAAAGAACACTTTTCGTTCTCGACAGCTGAAGGAAAAATCTTCACCAAAACGCTTGTCATGGAGCCACACATCGACCCAGAATCTGCAGAGGCAAACGCACTCAAGCAAAAGATCATTGAGTGTCATCCAATGACATATGTTCCCGAGGGCATTGAAGTCTTGCCCGAGCTCCGTCTTCGTATAGAAAATGATCTCAGAGGTGGTAAGGGCATGCAAGATGTGCACAATCCCAACAGCTCTTTCATATACGATCCTACCGCTGTTGTCACCCGCATCCAAGGACCTCAAAAGGTTCAACTCGGTATGACAGAAGCCAGAATGAAGAAGGGAGTGACAGCCAGAAGACACAGACGTGAAGAAGAGGAAAGACGCCAACAGAGATACTTCCAGGCACAGATGGAAGAGAACATCGATAATGCTGTGGCTGCCCTGACAACGGACTTCCAGCTCGACTCTTATCAACACGATCCTTCTAGGGCAGTTGTTGATAGAGGTCCACGTGGCAGAGGAAGACTTGCAAAGTTGCAACGTTGGGGCGCAGAAGATCAGATTGTCCCTAGACGTGCTCTTGGTCTACTCACAACGACTGGAAGAGATGCTCAACTCGAGGCCGAGCAGAACAGCCGTGACGCGGTTGCAGCTGCTGACTTTGGTGTCTTGAAGCCGCAATTGATTCCCACCGTCCCTCAGAGAGAAGTACCCACTGCTCCCAAAGTCAGATTCCAACTTCCACAAGAGCCCTCTCTCGTCCAGATGCTGCACCAGAAGCAGGCAGGCACATTTAGCGTTATTGACGCTTTGTCGATGACTGCTCCTTACCAGCGTTTCCACCGTCAATCGGGAACTTTCTCGACTGATCCTGTCGTCATCACTACATCGAGCCAACAATCACAGTATGGGTTTGTTGGACAGCAGATGCAGATTCCGAGATCCCTTGCAGATATTTTCAAGCAAGCTGGAGAGGAAGCCACGCTGCTTGAGCTACCGTCAGAGAGTCCACATGTTGGGTACGAAGTGCCACGATTTGCAGCTGTCGGAGTCACCAGGCTTCCTAGGTTGCACTCTGCAAGACCACGTCCAGCACCTAGACCTCAACCAGAGTACAAGTCTTACGGTGCCAAGGCAATTTTGCCGCGTTCCAGCAGGACTGGTATCTTCTCCATGTCAGAAAAAGAAGAGCAGCGCCTCATCTATGCCGTCGTGGTTGTCAAGACCCTTACTGGAGGCTTGGAACAGATTGTCAACTGGGGTCTTGTGCACCAAGTCTTCCACTACAAATTCGATCCCAATTACTGTCGTCATCGTTGGGTCTTCCTCAGACCTAAGCTCGGAGGTACGGCAGACAAGCTGCAGGTCGAATTCCAGAAACTGTTCCTCGAAGCTTACGAAAGCGGCGAAGTACCTGGCATTGACTTTGTGGAACCAGAAAAGTACGACTGGCTGGGTATCGTCGAATGGGCAGAGAGAAGACTTGCTCAGACAAACCCTCTCAACGGGCTGCCAGAGCTTCCCAAGAGTCGACAAACCTTGGACAAGCGCTTCGACGTCAGACATGCTACCGAGGTCTATAACATACCGAGGGAAGACTTCTGGGTCGCCAACGTTACACATCTGCGCAGAGAAGAGTTGGCAAACAGTTGGACCTTCGCTCGTCCACTTGCAGGAGCTGCTGAGCCGGTTCAAGACGATGATGATCTCATGCTGGCTTTGTCATGGGTTCGCGCCAACGTCATCACCCCAGATCAGGTCTACGATAGCAATCAAGCACACGAGAAGCTCATCAAGATCGAGGAGCAACTTCCCCAAGCACTCGACCATCTGCTTGGGGCCAAGATCATCCGCATGGAAAATAAGGGCCGCCAGATTCCTGGTCGCAATTACGACATTTCCGATTCTGTCTTGACAATGTTCAAACGTCAATGGGATGTCCGCTACCTCAAGAAGACTGCAGCAGCCAAGAAGACCATTGATGAAGCGTTTGCCAAAGATGGTAAGCTTACTATCAGTTACCAAGCCTCCGACTCCGAGATGACTGCCATGACAAACTTGATTGCTGCTGGTCGTGCCAAGGTTGTGCCACTTCTGCCTGAGACGAACCATACTATGGGCGCACCTTATCCACGTCTCACCAAATGGGGTTTCACGGAAGGCAATTATAAAACAGTGCACATGGACAAGTCACGCCTGCACTTCCTTCTCGAGCTTCACCCAACATCTACGTACATCCAAGGTATACCCATTGCGCCCATCCCCGCACCTCCGCTCTCGAAGCAATTTCCTGGTGAACTTGGCCCTCGTCTTCCTCTATGGACTGACATTCACGGCAATCTTATCAAGGTCTATTGGGAGATGACCGTCATGGCGACTCTTTGGCTTCTGGCCTTCAGACCGGGTCTCAAGATCGATGAGATCAGCAAAGGTGCCTACAAGGGCAAGCTTTGGAACTGGGAACTGGAGATGTTCTTGTCGTGGGCTGAGAATGCTGGTCTGGCCAAGAAGCTGGAATTTGGTGGTGACAATGGCCCTGAGGCAGACGGCTGGGTGGTGTCAGAGTGGTGGTGGTTGGCGTTCGCCAATGAGTAATACTCCGAGGTGATATGAAAGTAAGGTGGCTTGCTATTGCTGGAGAATAAAGCGGTGTTCATAGCATGCATAGACTTCTGTATCATACGAAGGAATAATTGATATTGCTTGTACAAATCATGAGGCTTCCAGAGTACGTGCTCCTTCCTATGTGAGACAATAGTGTGATTGACTATAGAAATGCATGATACTTTCTGGAAACGGGAAGCTCCCATAGAGAGAGAAGTTGTATAAAGTGTTTCCGTGGCCACACTTGTATTCAAAAGAGATCTGTGCATTTCAGCCGTATGTATGCACACTTTGTTGCCATGTGAGAGAGAAATTGCATCACATCGACACTGGAAAGCCATCCAACACGCCTGCAATTATTCACTTCTTACTTCCGTACTTAGTTCCTCCACTTCTTCCCCTCAGCTGAGCGCACTTGATTAAGTCTCGATATTGAAAACCATCTTCGCATCACGTTTTCCCAAACAACAACCAAGCTTGATATCACGCTCGACATCAATGAAGTTGGCCACGACTCTGCTCGAGGAACACTGGATATCGCCTCAGTCACACCACTCGATGCGTCTAGCCCTTCTGAACATGGAACACCTGTTCAGATCACATCACCGCTGATAATGCGCTGCTGGAATCGGGAACAAGTCAGGTATCACGGATGGCCATGTCAATCGCGAGAGGGGATGCTAATATCTGGTAAGACAACTTTGTACCGAGGCCCCTGAGACTGTCAAGATTCTTATACCGCATCCCGGCCTTCCTGGTGAACCTTTCGTCGAAATCAACAAAGCCCTGCTCAGCTGCTTGTCGCCATACTACAAGGCAGCTTTCCACAGCGGATTCATCGAAAGCGCGCAAGAGATCTTCGACATGGAACTTTGTGCTGCAGACATGCATGCTTTCAGAACGTGGTTGCGTGACGGTCGCTTGTCATTCCGGTGGGATAAATTGTCACTGGAACAACTCGTCCGCATCTACACCTTTGCCGACTACTACGACTTCCCAGCTCTCCGTCGTACCATCATGATGACGCTTGTACTCGACAAATATGGGGATAACGCCTTCCGCAGATTGCTCACTTACAAGTTTGAAGGCTATCTCTCGCAACTTCCTCCTATCTCGCCACTTTACCAATGGCTGGGCACAGTGTGGGCGCGTCATATAGATGGCTATGCTGGCAGTGCATCGTCACTGGCCCACCGTCTTGAGTCCAAGATGCCAGAAGAGTTCCGTGATTTGGTTCACAGTATCAGAAGTAACGGACGTCCTCCTCTGACGTGCAGATGTTGCTACCATCCCTGCGATTACCATGAGCACTCAAGCGAGCAAGAGTGGGAGATAAGTATGTTTCCGTCTAGGCTCATGCCCTGAATCATTACTGACGCGGCACAACAGCATGTCACGCTGGTCAAAAGGGCATATCAAAGCCCGACCCGTCTACGTATCGCAAGTTGTCCAGAAGACCTTGAGTGGGACATACCAATAGATGGCTCCATCTCTGTAGAAAGACCAACGATGGTGTGGGAGACAATCTCAATTGCGGCCTGTTCCAAACCACTTGTGCAGTCCAAACCATCATAGCGAGCATACCAAAAATAAGATAACATCACCACTTTCATTTCTCTGTCAGGGCATAAAGTAAAGCCATCACCATATCCTACATAGATGGCCAGAAATAGAATGAGATTGATATGCTTGGTTCTGGTGCTGATAGCGACTTGCCATGTTCTCAGTAACTCGGTCGCAGTTACACAATAACAAGAGGCAGGAGCTTCACCATTTGAGCCAAGCAGTCTTCTTTCCCCTCTGAGATTAGATGGAACTTGGGTTGTATGAGAAGCCCGTGTTCAAATGCTTGGCGATTTTGTGTGATATCGAGAGATGCAAGATGTGAAGGATTTCTTACTACGAGTAGTGTCACTTGATGTAATGTGACACATATTCACTGGAAGGTGCAGTGAAGAAGTATTTCACGTACAGCAAGATTTTATCAGATTGATCACAACCCTCTCTTCCTCCTTCCCTCATGCATCTTCACCATCAAGCGCGCTGCCATCACGCGCTCAACAGACCAACACCATGTTTTCGTTGAAACCCTTCGTCCACCGCCGGGAAAGACTCACCGATATGGAACGTCCTTGTAATGAAGAAGTAAGCTTGCCTTATGTCTCAATACAACTCTATACTCATCGATATAGACTCCCTTGATCGACAACCAAAAACCGCTTGATGTTACCAACACTCCCAGCGCAGAACATTCTTCCCTTACCGGCACAATGAAGGAAAACCAGCTCACCCACCCCAAAGATCTGGAAAGCGAACGAGGTCTGCTTCCATTGTCGCAAACGCAAGAAGACAGCAACTTCGCCGTCCCAGCTCACGACACGGAGTTGAAAGATCTCTCGCATAAACTTGAAGCAGCAACAACTATGCTGAAGTCTTCGGAAACGGAGCGTCATTCTGCTGAGACAAAGCTGGCGATCTCAAACTCCGTGTGCGATCATTTGCGAAAGGAGCTCAAAGCTTCCAGGCAAGTCACCAGCATGTTCAACATGATGGAAGACCTGCTGGATGTGAGATCTGATGAAGTTGTAAACGCCGTCACACAACTCAAAAACGATCATCGCCAAAGAATCTTCTCATGGAATTGGCTCCACACTCAGACATCTACATACTGGAAAAAGAGAACAATCGCGGCCGAGAATCGTCTCAGGATCTATACCGAAGTCGGTTGTCCGGCTCAAACTCGAGCAGCCCGGGACAAGACGAAAATAGCCAACAGATGTGACAAGGCTACGATCGACGAGGTTCCAGCCAAGGATACAGCTCTGCAGTTTGTCATTGACAAGCTCCCCATGATCGAAGAGGCTATATCCATCGACAAAGCCAGGGTCAAGGTCTTGGAGCATCTGCTCCATGTCAAGTCGTTGTCAGAATTACAGCTTCAGCAAGAGCTTAGAGTAGCCAATCGCAACAACGAGACTCTTACCAGAAGCGTTCGGGCAACAAAGCAAGCTCAAAAGATGATGCAGCGTGCCCCTGGCAAATTACCTGTGCTTGAAGAGGTCTTATTCGCCAACAAAGGCAGAATCAAAGATCTAGAGCATGAACTCAAAGCCGAATCTCTGTCGTTATCACAGATGAGGGAAGAGAACAACACACTTCTGGCACAGCTCGAGCTGGCTCGTACAAAGGCAGAATCAGTAGAGCAGACTCTCTTGGAACATCTCGAATCAACTCGTACTAACGGTCGAGTAACTGAGCAAGCTCTCCTGGATCGCTTGGAGACAGTCATTCTGAAACGACTTGAGCCGACTGGGCCAGAGAGTGTACTGCAAGCTCTCGTGAACGACCAAGAGACAGCTCTTGCCGATGTTCAGGAACAGCTTGCGATGGCCGATGCTGATCGCTTGGGGATTCGGGAAGAGCTTGCAACAGCCAATGGCGACCTTCTGGAAATACAGCAGAGGGTTGAGAAAGCTCTGGCTGTCAAGACTCAGGCCCTAAGACATGCTCGAAGAGAGCTCTCTACTACTCTGACAAAGCATAAGACCACCCTTGAAGAGCTCACAACTGCCCTTGGAGAGCTCTTGGAGATCCGTACTGAACGCAAGGGCATCTACAAGACTCTCAAAGTCAAAAATTGTCTTGGGGCCCATCTCGCCATTGGAAGTCTCAAGGTTGCTCAGCTTGACTACGAGGTCTTACAGAGGGCGATCGGCGACTTCGAGGATGAAGCGGCAGTACATGAGATCAAGAGACTGAAGAAAGCAAATGTTGAACTGGTCAAGGTGGAGTCGGCTCTTGACGGTGTTGACGGAAGTTCAAATGTTGCTAAGATTGAAAACCTCAAAGCTGCTTGCGGGATGGAATGACTGGGATGGATGGGAAAGATGTCTTAAGTTTTGCTGTAGTTAGACTCACTATGGAAGATTTCTCTGCATGACAGTCACATTCAATTCCCAACTGCCTGCTAGCCTGCGAACATGTATACATCTTGCCGAATTCAGGAGATTCCAAAACATCAACGTAACGGTCGTAGAGGTTGTGTTGCACGACGATTCACTGATAGAGTATGACAAGATTTCTCGAACAGCTGAACAAAACGTGTCGGCGTGGTTAATCAAGAACGTTGGTCAGCGACGGGCGGTTAAACATGCTCCATTTTTTGCCAAGGTCGATGACGTTTGGCAGAATTTCGGCAAACCGTTCTACACTTCACGCCATTTCCTTCCCTCTTTCCTTCTTGACGTGCCCTACAACTACATTGAACATTTCAAAAATTGTTCACAAAGTTCCAGGACAACCATGCAGTTTGAGTGTGTGGTGTAGTTGAGTATCTTGGCCTGGTTCAGTGGAAGACGACAGAGCCAAGAAATATTGTTTGATCAAAATGCACCTTACGACCATGAAAGGAGATGAGCCTTGCCTCCTTCCCTTAAAGATACAGGGTGCACTTCGCATCAGATACACCGCTTCCTCTTCAAAGGACTTTCGTGCTTGTCTTCCGTCCTTTACCAATACAGACACACCTTGGAAACCAGTCAAAAGCGACATAGACCCTCTTATCAGGGCATCGAAAACCAACACCTCCAGCAACTCCGATAGAGGAATTCAGGTTCACTAGGCTCCGCTGGCTTATCTAGCGTTACTCTACACCAAGCAACAATACAGAGAGATACGATACTCTCCAGAACTTTGAACGATGGTGAGAAAGAGTGGTAAGTGCCCGGCACAGGCATGTTGAAAGTTGTAATCATTCTTCTTTCAAACAAAACACGCAATACTCCTCCCAAAACACCCCATCGTGCTTGTCTTCCGTGCATTAACAATGCAAACACAGGAGTCGGGTTCGTTGTAAGTCGCTGGTTTTCAGCTTGCTTGCCACCAAGTAGCAATACAGAGAGACACGGTACTTTGCAAAAACGTAAACGACGAAAGGAAAGAGTGGTAGACGCCCAACCGAGGCGGGTTCAAACTTGTCATTATTCTACGTCCCATGTACCAAAAGCACACCTCTCGTGCTTGATTTCCGTCCTCTACCACCAAGAATGCACATACGAAGTAGTGGAAAAGCGACATAGACCCTCTACTTCTTTCCCTCCTCAATACACATCGCACAACGACATTTTGGCGCCGAGCCCAGCAAAATAGCGTGCAGATGATCCATAAACGAAACGATCGATCTGAAAGATTTACCACTGGGATGACCATGGATAGTCATGTCGGAGGCTTTGAATAGAGCGTAGCCTTTGGGTGGTTCGCCTTCGAAAATGATGGGTTGACCGCCTATTGCCCCCAGCATATCAGCAAACCATTTCGAAATCCACAATAGGCAGTGATGAGGATAGGAAGGACGGTGGAGAGGTAGGAGGACAAGACTTACTCCACTGGCTAACGAGGTCTGGACGACCGTTGTATGCCTTTGTCAACAGTGCTAGGAACTTCTTGTCGCAAATACGGCTTTTCTTTGATGTGGTGGGCCAAGTGCTTTCATCGCCATCACTGTCGAAGAGCTCGTCGCTGATGTCGATGTTTTGGTAGCCTGGGTTGATGCCGTGAGGGTTGGGGACTGGAGGTGATGGGGAATGATAGGGCGAGGTGGTGGGAGAGGGTGCTTGGGTTTGAATCTCCATTTGCTTGGGTCTGGGTCTGCCATTTTTGGTTGGAGGTGGTAGTTTGGTGGCAGGAAGGTGGTTGTGGATTTGGTGGGGACGAGGAAGGGGGAGAAGGGAGGAGAGTTGGTGATTTGTGGTGTGAGAGAGGTTTCCGCGGCGATGGGGGTGTGGCAGAAGGTTCCGGATTCATGGTACAGCTTCTTCCATGGGTTTGATGCTTTGAGGACGCTTTGTTCTGGGATAGGTTTGCCTGATGGTTGACTTGTACGGCAGAGAGATGGTAGGGTTTTTGCGTTACTTATGTCGTTGGTCTTGTCTGCTTCGGTACCATGATGGATTATTTGAGGCTGACTTCCAGATTGTTCTCCGTCAAATGACGACTACCTATGCGATACCGATAGAGTACTGACGAATCTCGAGCAAGGGGTCTAAGTACGGGGAACGTCTGAGACGGGGTAATGGCTAGATATGATGTGGCCTCTAGTAGAGAGGCAGCTTCTTCAGTCGATCTTGAGAGCTATTTGTTAACTAATGTACAAGCCATGCTAGAGTCGTCTGCTTGCTCGATTCTTTTTCGTCCACCTCGATGCTGCTCTGCAGTATTGTTGCCGCGTACAGGATCACCAGTTGTCAACATCATTCTGGATTCCGCTGTCCCGGGCCATGTCTTCTCTTGTCTGCAACAATCCCGCGACTCCCATGCGAATATTGGCAATTCCTTCGTACTCCACAGTGTCTGGTAACCAGATTCGTCCAGTATCTTCAAGACGAAGAGTACGAAGCTGAGGAGCATGCTGCTGGATAGAAAGCAATATCTGCTTCCAGGTTCCAGGGAATGGAATCTTGCACCTTGCCATCTTCAGACGACACAATGTTGGCCCCAAGCTCTTCAGGATATCAGTCACGATATCTTGACGCATGTACAGACAAGTCAGATGAAGCTCCTCAAGTGGTAAGGATGATATCGATTGTGCCAAAGGTACAATGGCATCGTCGCGAGTGAAGATGTTGGCTTCGATGTGCAAAACTTTGAGATGGACGGCCAGTGACAGCAGGTTTTGCATCATCCCGAGATCGTAGTCCAACTGAGGCATATGAACCCACAGCTCGAATGTGAGCTCCGATAGTGAGCTTCCAAGTTCAGGGTAATCAAAGACGGAGCTGTGACGATCATGGTCAAATTCTGAGAAAGCGGTTACTTCGATCCCTCGTACCCTGCAGCCACTGCTGTGTGCTGCATCGAGTAGAAGGCGCAGAGCAAGGGAAGGATCTGCACGCCATTCGCCTGAGTTCATGTTTGCTTCCCACGTCTTACTGCGACCGAGCGACTTGTCTTCGTCTGTTGACACAGCAAGAACGAAGCTGTGATCCGACTGTGCAAGATGGATAAATGCTCGCTCCAGTAGTGCACTTGCATGAAGGGTGTCGTAGGATTCAGCATCACATCTGTTCCAAAGGCGCTCAACCTTTTCTGACAGATCACGATCGCAAAATTCTTCGAGTCTCAGGTCGTCCACGGTTTCGACCAAACTCTCTATGTCAAAATGAGCGCAGGAGAGCTGGACTCTGAGAATTGAAGGAGCGAAGACCGGGTGTTGACAAATCTTGACGAACGTCTCCAGGCTGTACTTGTTGTAGAGAAGCTGGACATCGGTAAAGTAGCGCTTGGCGAAAGTCTTTGTGGCAGATGCGTGAATGCCTTGAGCTTTGCTGGTGAGACGCAGAGCGATGAGGCCTTCCTTGTCGAGATCTGAATGGCTGCAGATCTTTGCGACTAGCTCGGGCGGGAGTGACGAGAAGGCGGCTAGCGTATCCATGGTTGGTGCGTCTACGTCTACGTTAGAACCTCTACGCAGAGCTGGAAGTGAATGCGTCTACCTTGATTGGCGATCGCGGGAAATTGCTGTTGTTGTTGTTGTTGTGAAGCTTCAAGAAGAGAAGCAGTTGTTGTTTTGATGTGCGATGGTGATTCTTCAGAAACGGGGCACTGCTGCGCTTGCGTACGAGAAGTGGTGATGATGCTCCCTGTATGGAGAGAAGACGTCGGGAGAAAGACCAAGCTTGTGAAGCTGGAGAAGTATTCGTTGTGGTTGTGCAAGCAGAAAATATGAGATGCGAAGCAGGACAGGAAAGAGAGTCCGGGAAGTCAACACGATCGCTCCTGCCTGACTGGCCGACTCCTGCACAAACAACCCGACATCTCTCACAGTCTCATCTACCCATCCACATGCTACGATTTCAACAGATTTCATTGACATATACCCAATCAAAACATGATGAGGTGTTTGACGGCTACGCAGATGCTACTTCCTTTGGCACGTGGAAGAAGCGTTTGCAAAGTGGATACTGGAGCACATGTGTGTTTGCCTGTCAGCCTCGAGCTCTACCAAGTCTCAACATCAAACAGAGAGCATCTGACAACGTGTAAGTGCTTGCTGAAGACAGGAAGAAGTCGGCGAGGTCGGAAGATATGTGGCAGTCAATGCCAAGAAAAGCGGAGGCTGGTGGAGCCCCACAGTGCCCCTCCATCCGCCTTCCTCTTCCTGAACATGACACTTTTAGGCTAAAGTGCACTTCCACTTCGCAAGGCACATGGCAGCGTCCAAGAGTTTCAGAGCCGCTCGCCAGACACAGCCTGTACAAGCCGAGCAGGCAGGCTAAAGAGCCTGGAGATTGCTCTTCATCCTTGTCACTTTATAAACACTGCTGCCAGTCCGCAGGTAGGTCACGAAGCACTTCTACCCTAATTTAATTCTTCAGCACACCTTCATCATGTCAGACAAGGAGCCCCTCATTACTCACCTGTATACCGCCGACCCTTCGGCCCATGCCTTCAATGGCAAGATCTATATCTACCCATCCCACGACCGCGAGACAGACATCCAAGACAACGACAATGGCGACCAGTACGACATGAACGACTACCACGTCTTCTCACTGGACTCGCTCACCGGCCCCGTCACAGACCACGGCGTGGTTCTCAAGCAAGAGGATGTTCCATGGGTCTCCAAGCAGCTCTGGGCTCCTGACGCCGCTACCAAGGACGGCAAATACTACCTCTACTTCCCTGCTCGCGACAAGGAGGGTATCTTCCGCTGCGGTGTTGCCGTCTCAGACAAGCCCGAGGGTCCTTTCGCTCCTCAAGAAAACTACATCAAGGGCAGCTACAGCATTGACCCTGCCTGCTTCGTCGACACCGACGGCTCAGCCTACCTCTACTTCGGCGGTCTTTGGGGTGGTCAACTGCAGTGCTGGCAAAATGAGGGACACTTCGACGCTGCCTGGAGCGGTCCACAAGAGTTGACTGGCGAGGGTGTCGCTGCACAAGGCCCTCGTGTTGCCAAGATGACCGGCGACATGCTCGAGTTCGCTGAGACTCCTCGTGAGGCTCTGATAGTTGACGAAGCCGGCAAGCCCATCCAGGCCGACGACCACAAGAGAAGATTCTTCGAGGCCGCATGGATGCACAAGTACCAAGACAAATACTACTTCTCCTACTCGACTGGTGATTCACATCTTTTGGCATACGCCGTGGGCGACAGCCCGTACGGTCCTTTCACTCAGCGTGGCACCATCTTGGAGCCTGTGGTTGGCTGGACCACTCATCACTCAATCGTCGAGTTTGAGGGCAAATGGTATCTCTTCTACCACGACTCTTCGCTGTCTGGAGGCAAGAACCACTTACGTTGTGTCAAGGCAAGAGAGATCTTCTACGATGAGAAGGGTGATATTCACATCTAGACCCCTTATCCGCATGTACTTTATGATACCACTGTTTAGAAAACTTCACACTTTGCACAGATCAAAACTGATTCACTCTCCTGCACCAAGTGACAGCCAACAGTTTCCTGCAGGCGTCTGATCTTTCACTGCACGTGCCAAGCTTTGGTTTACTCTTTCCGAAGTTGCTATCCGTCTCCTATGGATGTTGCTAGCTGTCTCCTATGCTGTCACACTAATATTTCGACCATCCCCGATTTTTCCCAAACTCGCAGAGGATATAGAACTGCACCTCGCCATACAAGAGAACACTTCTTGAAGCCCCCCTCGGGGGGTTGGGGAGGGCAGAATGGTTGTTATACCATGAGGATATCGTGGATGTACACTGACGCACCGACTATATTTGTATGCGTTCCCCGCATAGGAGACAGCTAGCAATACCTTATCCATAGGAGACAAATAGCAATCTCGTACTCTTTCCTTCCCAATGCTAACAACCAACATTGACTTTCTCCTCAACCTTCTTCCTAATTCTATCATCAGCGCTCTTCTCTAATCTCTTACCAACTCTTTGACCAACTCTCTTACCCAATCTCTTATCAACCCTCTTGCCAACTTTCTTCCCGTACATTCATCATCCTCTGTCTCGACCATGTCTCTGAAAGACCTGCCCAGCGAGTTAATTGCAGACATATGCGAGATCGCCGACAAGAACATACTGATGGCCCTTCGGCTCACTGACAAACGCATCTCGACATCGGCGACGAAATGCCTCTCCGGAAGATTCATGGGCTCTTTCTCAGTGATCATGACAAACCCCTGCTTGGAACGACTTATCGAGATATGCGAGCACCCTTCCTTCGGTTCTGGTGTCCGCAAGATCTCCATTACTTGCCGCAGCATGAGTGACTACCACATCGAACACCTCGAGGACGAACGCAATCGACTGATCGAAGAGGATGGAGATCAGAGTGAAGAAATCGCGAGAGCAGAACTCATGATTAAACGCTGCATGGATCAATACAAGGACGAAGAAGCGCTTAAGAAGGATGGCGAACCGACCACCTTGCTCAAGCGAGCCTTCGCCGCACTGAAGACTTGGAGACAAGACGTAGAGTTGTCCATCTTGCCCAACCCACACATGCATGACGGTGCGATTTTCTTGGACCGTGATTGCTTCCAATCCCGGGATTTCAGTAGGACCGATTACTGCCTGAGGAGCAGATTCCAACCATGTCTCGACGCCATTCGTATCAGCAAGATGAATTTCTACAAGCTGGATATCATTTCTTCGAGAAAAAGGTCGAGAAACTTCGGGCAATACGACTTCAGCCTCGACAGCTTCAGCAATGATGACATGAAGCGCTTTTCTATGCTGAGATCCATCAACATCGAACTCGGACGTCGAGTCGGCTACACGACAATGCAGGTAGTAGCAAACATCATCTCACAAGCACACGCGCTACAAGTTCTTCACCTCTCACACAGTAGCATGTTCCTCTATACCGAACACTCAATTTTGCTCGAGCATTTTGAGCTGGGCGATAACGCTTTGAGATCGGTCAGTTCTGATGAAATCAAATCTCTTAGCTTTCTTACTGTATCGTTCTCGAAACATTGTCTCCTCGAGCTCCTTCGACGCCACCGCAATACCCTCGAAGCTCTTCACTTTGTTGCCTGTGCACTCCGGGACGGTTCGTGGCACGAGGTGATCAGCTACATGAAAGAATCACTACCGCTCTTGAATACATTGAGCATCGAATCTCTTGTCAAATTCATCCCACCCACTAATTACTCCGAAGTCATCATTGGCTTTGAGGGCACAGTGATAAAGGGAAGGGTGGAAGTGCAAGCAGCCTTGCAAGAAATAGTCGACAGACCTCTCGACGATCAACTCCTCCGTCGTCCCCAGGGAAAGACGATGGAGCTGTAGTCGGAGCAGATGGTTTTGATGTGTCATCGGGTCCCATGGGACTTGGAGAGTTCATCTGGGCATCTGGCGTGCGGAGCGTTTGGGTGGAGAGATATCGATGATGGAAGGTTTTACTGCGGGAAGGAACCTCACATGGAAAACAGACTCTGTGTCTCCCTAGCTATTTCCAATGAGAGCAAAAGTCTCAAAGATGCATCACTAGTTGCAGAATAGCTTCAGCAATAGAACAGATATCTTAACCCCAGAGGTCCCCTTGCTGAGTGCACCCTCTGCTCTGAACAACATGAACCGCCATCGTTAGCGAATCCGCGGCATCCTCTCACAAGGACTATCGATCACTTGACCAAAGAAATCACTCCACGCGCACACTTGGCATCGTAAACCATAGTCAACAACTCACGGTCAGACAGCTCTCACTTCCGACCCGCACCGTAATCACTATCACTTTCACTCCGAAGCGGCACACTCCTCATAGCCTGCGAGAAGATCTCTGCTTCTCATTCTCCTCTCAACTCACGCCAACATGGCATCTGAAGCAGTCACAGATGACACCTCGACTAAATGGGCAGACCACGTTTGGTCATTAGAAGCAGTATCGTAAGTCATACTCAAGATATCAATCAGTGCAAGCTAACAACTTTTAGCGCCGCTATCACCAAGTCTACTGAAACCATCAAGCTTTCTTCGAAGCGGGCCAAAGTCGTGGTGTCTGTTCATCGGGAATTGCTCTGCTTTTTCTCCTCTTACTTTTCGGCCGCGCTCAATGGAAAATTCCTCGAGGCGCAAAAGGATTACTTCGAGGTTGAACTATTGGGCCAGCGTCTCAAGAGTTTCGTCACCTGGATATACACTGGTGGGATGACACAAGCCGCGATGGGCCACGACATCGATCTCTACGTGTTCTCCGACCAAGTGGACATCATGGCACTTCGCCGCGCGGCCCTCAACCAAGTTGCGAAGAAGAAGCGGCTACTGGCCTACGACCATCTCGCATACCTACATCAGAATCTTGCCCAAACATCACCACTCCTCAGATACACGACCGATTTCTACATCGCACATTGGGAGCCATCTGATGATAGTGACGATCCCTGTTGTTTGGATGACGACACAGATCCCGACCATTTGCTGGCTCAATTCCTCTACCAGGTTCTGAAGGGTGTCGCAACTCGCAGGTTGGTCGACTCTCCTGGATGTCCTTGTTGCAACGATATCTGCAGATATCACGAGCACTCAAGCAAGGAGGAGTGGGAAGCGAGTATGTTAACACGATGTATTCGGGTCCGGATTTCAACTAACAACTGCCTAGCCTGCGGTCAACTTGAGGGCTCGAAAATGCCGACCTCGCTGTGTCAAGTGGAGCAGCTAATTGGCCAAGATGACAAGAGCAAAGGTCCATCCAGCTCTTCTAACTGATGCCACTGAAGTAGCAAAACGAGTTGAGGGTCTAGAATGAGCGACGTGGAGGAACTCATGAAGTTTGACAAGAGCCTTGAGCATCAAACTCTGCTGTCGTTGCAAGATTTGTACTGGCTAGGTGACTGGTAGATGCCCACACGCTTCCGTGATGAGGAAAGCGATGAGGACGATTGAGGAAAAAGGTTCTTGTGACCAGGACTAGTCGCTAGCTGAATTGGGCAAGAAATACTCGTTGAGGCACAGATGTTGAGAGAAAGTGAGAAGATGGACATGGTTTGGTAACGTCCAAGGACCTATAGTCTATCGCCTTCTATATAGCTTTCTCTTCGCTTCAGAGCCCCATTCCGTAAGGAGCCAATACGATTGCATCTTGATCTTCAAAGATTAGGCTCGTGGAATGAATTTTACTCTATCTCCCTCCACACGATTGCCACTGTTGATGTAGTATCTGTTTTCTGGCTTCCTCGATGTCGGCAGTTGTCCGCAAGCTATATTCCACTTGTCAGTCATGTGTACATCTTGATGAACTCAATGATACATACTCGCTTTCCATTCTTCCTCATTGACGTGTTCGTGATAACGACACGGGTTGCCGCAGCACGAACATCCAGCATGTCCCTTGTTCTTTGCTCGGTCCTTGCTTTGCGCAAGGTCATTGTCCCACTCGCGGCGAGAGGCGATATCCAAGACATTTCTCGAATCGTATTCATCGTTTTTAGGCTCCCAGTGATTGGCGTAGTGATCAGCTATGCGCATACGAAACGGAGATGTGATTGGCAGAGATGATAACACCACGCCAATTTCACGATATTTTTCCATGTAATTGGGATCGGTCACGATCTGACGACGCAAAGCTAGGATATCCACAAAGTCGGCGAAGATGTAAAGTTGAACGCGATCCTCTCGGTCCCAAGTAGGGAGCTCAAGTTTGCCAGTATGGACCCAGTGTATCAAAATGTGGAGTTGGTTGCCGGTGAGGTCGACGTCGAAGATTTCCTGGCGTGATTCGGCGAACTGGCCATGTAAGGCTGCAGCATAGTATGTGGAGAAGTAACAAAGCAGTTCTTTGTTGACGGACTGCAGCGCGCCATATGTGGAACGAAGATATACTTTGGCGGGTGATCTGACCTTGATACGACTGGATAATATCAGCAAAGCATTCTTCAACGACAGCGTTTGAGGTTTCCTACTCCACTATTCTTCTCGACCACACGCTTCTGGCCCAATCATTCTTTTGTTCCATCTTGAAGGTAGAATATGAACAGCGAGCAAGATAGTCGGCAAGATGTCGCAGTGAAGTTCTGTATGGTCGGAAGATCCAACAGTGCGAATGTCGGAAGAGTTATGTGTCGGGAATATTCACATGCTATAAGTTGTATTCACAGCAGTCTAGGCACCAACATGCCTGGGTGAGAACAACGTGTGGGTTGCTGTCTCACTTCGCTTTGTCGCTGCCTCGACACAGTCGCGGTTTGAGACAGGATGTCTGCTTGCACTATGGTCTCGCCTGAGTGAAACGTGTCGTGCTTTGTCTCAGCGGCAATGGAACCACAAAAGTATCTTAGGTTCGATGTTTCGTGAGATTGAACAGGAGCAGATGACAAAAAGAGTACAGTCATGCTCCAAATCGGTGCATGAACCTCGGGTACGATGAGAAACTCCAGGTTGGGGATGCGATTGTGATTGTCGACTACATGATATCTTTCGAGGCTGATTCGTCCTTGAGAGCGTCGATGAGTCACTTCTTATAGCTCATTGAACCAGGGAATAGCAGCCATGGCTCCAGGCTTCTCTACAGTACGTGCCGCTGCTGAGTTGGCGAATTCGATCATCTTCTCGGGTGCTTCGGGAGTCTTGCCTCCGTTCTTCGCGATCTCAACAGCGAGACCTCCTACAAACGTGTCACCAGCAGCGGTAGTGTCAACAACCTTCGCCTTACGACCGGGTGTATGTCCTGAACCTCTCGACTTGGCAGAATGGTAGACGCCCTGAGTTCTTGTTAGTGTCGATTGTCAAGATATGCGCGATTCTCTTACCTTGGCTCCGAGAGTGATGACGACCATGTCAGGGACACCACGTTTGAAGAAGTCTTCACAGATTTGAGGGAGATCCTCGTCCTTCAACTCTTCTTTGGCTTCGCGGAGAATATCAGCTTCGCTCTCGTTCATGATCAGGCAGTCAATGTATTGATATAGATCCTCGGGCAATGTTTGTGCAGGTGCTGGGTTCATGATAACCTGATTAGACATTAGCGTGTGTTAGCTGATCGGCAGGAGGAAGTCGTACGTATTTGCCCTTGGAGTGTGCAAGCTTGATGTTGTGCACAACCTGGGTAAGAGGCATCTCCAATTGGAAGACTACAACGTCTGCATCTTCGGGCACAAGATCCTTGACTTCTCCAGCTCCAGAAAAGTTGGCGTTCGGGCAAAAGAGGATGCGATTTTCTCCAGTCTTCTCTTCAACGATGATGTTGGCAATACCAGTCTTTTGGCCAGCAGCCCTCTGGATATGGGTAGTGTCGATGAAGGTCTCCTTCATAGCAGAGATAAAGTCTGAACCGAACGAATCCTCGCCGACGAAACCAACCATGCTGACCTTGATGGGCTTGCTATCGGCAGGTGTTGAACCATCGCTGTTGCGGGACAATCTAGCACATGCGACAGCTTGGTTTGCACCTTTACCACCGAAGCCGGTATCCGAAGAGCTGGCTTCAAGCGTCTCACCTCCTGCTGGCACGCGAGGAGTGCGAGTGATGAAGTCAATGTTCAAAGAACCGATTACAGCAATAGAGCCTGGCATTGTTGACAATTTTGTTGTAGTGATTTGAATACAATTCTTCGAGTGCCACGTTTGATGGAGATGGATGCTGGCTGTATAGAACTGGCTTCTCGGAAAGGAAGGAATGCCGAACGCGAAACAGCTATCTACGTACGCCAAGAAGTCGCGTCTACCAACCCCTCCTGCCTTGACACCTTCACCGATAGACTTTACTACAAGCACGAGATATTATCTACAGACAGAAAGATGCTTCTCCTCGGCCTCACGGGCAGCATTGCCACTGGCAAGTCAACCGTCTCGAGGATACTTTCGGCGCACCCATACTCGCTCCCAATCGTCGACGCGGATCAGATAGCACGTCAGGTCGTCGAACCAGGAACAGCCGGTTACAGCAAAATCGTCTCACACTTCGGCCCATCGACACCCGACCTCTTACTTCCAGCAGATCCCTCGACAGGTGGTGAGGATGGACCAAACGGCAAAGGCAGACCGCTCAACCGGCCAGCTCTAGGACGTCGAGTGTTTGGTGAGGGCAAAGAGTCGGATAGGAAGGTTCTCAACAGCATCGTACACCCGGCCGTCCGTCGCGAGATGTACAAGCAGATGCTCCAAGCATATCTGAAAGGCCACTGGGCTTGTGTATTGGACATCCCCTTGCTCTTTGAGAGTGGTTGGGAGCCGCTCTGTGGAACCATTATGGTGGTTGCTGTCAAAGACGCTCAAATCCAGATGCAGAGGTTACTCGCTCGAGATGCACACCTGACTGAAGAGGATGCACGGAACAGAGTCGCAAGTCAGTGGGACGTCAGAGACAAGGCTGCTAGAGCTCTGCGAAGAGGAGAGAAAAGTGGAGTTGTCGTCTGGAATGACGGCGATCAGGAAGAGCTGAAGCGAGAGATTGATAGAGTCATGGAAGTCGTCAAAGCCGGCTCACCGGCTTGGTGGTCATGGTTACTCTTGTTCTGCCCACCTCTGGCTGTCGCTTCAGGAACATGGAGTTACCTCAACGGCATGTGGGTGAAGAAGAGCTGGGAGCAGGAAAAACTGAGAGAAAAGGCAAAGCTATAATGCCCTTTTCATTCATTATCCACAATACCCTACGCGTCCTGACATTCTAATGATCATTGAAAGTTTGCATCTGATTTGTTGACGCGTTTCACTTTGTGTGCTGCGCGCTTTCCACTTCTGTCACTCACCTCACCCAAATTTTCAGATTTCACAACCACAACTTGCACCTTCCGCATTTTTGTATCTTTCTCATCAAACTCCACGCTAGCATCCTTGCCGAAACATTATCAACATGCCTGGCAGCATCCAGGGCTCTGCAATTGACGACAGTTTTGAGACTCTCACCAACGCACCAGACGCATGGATCTCTGGTCGCTTCGCTGCAGCGCCTCCAGTCGACTATCAACATTACGTCGAGCCGGGAGATACGCGCAGCGCTGTTGACGACAGATGCTTTACCGAGTATGGCGCAGTTGAGCATACTCATCCTGTCAGCAACATGACATCGCCATCAAAGACAGAGCAGAAGCGCCACCGATCGCGCCAGACATCAACCAAGCCTGCATCTCATGGAAAGCGTCGCCCTTCGCCCTCGTTCCGCATTCACAGCAAGGAAGGTGATAGCGTGGTTGTGAGCAACCCATTTGTGATGCGCAAGCCATCTCGCCCTCAGCCTCGCGAAGACTCGGAACACTCATCCGAAACAGATGTCCAGAGTCAGCCATCTTCGACCACGGCCGCACGCTCCCGCACTTACCAGATCCGCATCAGAGGCAAGAATGGCGAGGAAGCCATACAGGACATGCAGAGACCTTTACACTTCGCCCCGCGGTCTAGTAGAGCCCGAGATTCACAAGCTACGACGGCTGTTGGACAAGATTCCGACCAGAAAGAGGTCAAGTATTGGTCTGCCAACCAATCATCCTCGAGCCACAAACACGATCAGAAGCACAAGAGCAAATGTATGCAGCACTCGGTATGATTTACAAGCGCAGCGCTGACAAGTCACAAACAGCAGGACTCATAACTTCCACCGATTTCATCGTGGACTCGACCACAGTGGCCTCATCGATGCCCGCTAAGTCTGTCAAGATGTCCGGAGCCTTGCCAGATTCTTCTCCTGCGCCTACTAGGGGTTCTTCGAGATCCCATCTGCTGCCTCCAGAGAAGCCCGACAGCTCTATGCACGATTCTGTCATGTCTATCAGCAGATATCCCAGTAAGGTTCCATCTCCGTCCATCTCGCAATATTCCAAGCCGTCATCTCGAAACTCACCCCGTGTCTCTCCACAGGATGAGGTTGTCATAGTACCAGATGAATCTTTGGAAGGATCAGTGACAGCCCCGTTTACATCTCTTTCCACGCATTGCATTGTATCTTCCAGACCGGCATCTCCAGCTTCGTTTGCAGAACTGGTCGAAGCAAACGATGCAGCTAGCATCTCCGATCTTGTCACATCACAGAAATCTTCCAACAAAACAATGGTCACACAATCATCGTCCAGCGTATCGTCACCTCCATCAACATCTTCTCTCACTTCTTCGAAGCGTGTCGTCACGTTGACCGAATCCTCAAATCAAACGCAGGAAGACGAGGCCAAGTCACGGACTGTTACTGTGTCGCTCAGCAAGCACAAGGAGACGGCGCAAGAAGGCTATTACAAGTGGAAAGTACCAAAAGACTCCTTGTACTCCATATCGATCAAGGACTCAAGGTCCTCGCCTTATCACCATGATCAGAGCATTCCAGAAGAGAGTGCGCCTCTATCATCCCGAGATATCAGTTACTCTGGCGGCGCGCTACTGCAGAATACAGACGCAGACAGCGATGTTCCGTCCTCGACGCGTTCAGAGAGTCGACAAACGTTGCCTCAAGGATACCAACCACCTCCTCGCTCTTCATCGGCACATCCATCTAGTGCCAAAGAAAGCACCAATGAATGGGTCCTCGAAACCGCTCATTGTCTCCCACTGCCATCTTCGCGTTCATCTTCCTCAATACCAGAATCTGTTCGATCGTCAAAGTCTAGGCGGCAATCTACCCGCTTGGCGTCGCACGCATCTGTACATGAAGATCACGAGGACGACAAGTTTATCTCAGCAACAGCGGCGTCTGATCGGATGGCTAGCAAGCACTCTAGACGCTCGAGACACTCTTCTTCTCACCGGACAGGTCAAGAAGCTGCCGAGTGGGAGGAACCTGCAGAATGGGAAGAACAGCCAATATCATCACATCACTCGAAGACGTCAAGAAGATCGAGCTCACATCGAGAACGATCACGCAAATCCAGATCCTCGCACCATGAAAACTCCGAGCGCCTCGAACAAGAGAACAACGAGCAAATATTACGGACGGAGACACTGAAAGGCTCAAATAAGCCAATCAGGTCAACATCGCCCATCAACATCGAAGAAGACTTACTCGATTACCTACCACCTCCCTCGGATGACGAAGATCTCCTGCCACCACCAATGCCGATACTCACCACCATCTACGAAGAATCAGAGCCGGACCCATCAGGCCACGCCCCAAGCATGCTAACACAAGAATCTACACGATTCGCAAGACCAGGTGCCATATCACCCCACCCGCTAAGCTCTATTTCCTCGGCAGCAACAGCACGCAAGCCACCGACTGTTGAGCCGCAGCGACTCGAATATCAGAGACCATACGTGGAGAGCAACTCGAGTGCTTCCTCGGGTGCACATGATAGCAGTCGCCGGTACAGCCGCCGAAGCTCAAGACCGAGAATGTTGGACGAACAGGCGCATCACTCGGCAAAGGAAGCCAGTCGAAGCCGTGGTAGTGATGGGAAAGAATCGGGAAGTGCACAACGTTCGAGAAAGAGTCGCGCCTCGGCAAAGGTGTCGGGCGGAGGTTGGAAGTTTTGGTAGTAGGAAGGACTTTTTGGCAGAGGGATGGGATGATTTGCTTTTTCAACTTTTTTGTTAGCTAAGTAGGCTTGATCAGACAAATTCTAGTTGGTATATCCCATATCGGACTAACTCTCTGCCTTTATGACGGGATCATTACAATGTTGCTCGATGTGAGATCGTTAACTCAGCGGAGCTTGCTTTGGACCAGAGAAGCATCATTTGTGACGGAGAACGATTCGCTAGACATCTGTATCTACTTCAATGCATGTCTAACAACGTGTAAATTCAGCCAACGTGCTTTGACTCGAAGGCGTAATCCAGAACATCAAGGCGGAAGGTATGTACTTTCTAAGTCAGGGTCGGACCATCAGCCCACGGTCAGGGGCGTGAAAATGAAGCTAAAATCGAAGCGTTTGAGCGTTCTCGATGTCTAAAAGTCTGTATATCTTCCTATATACATCCATGTCCAACCCAGACATCACAGAATCGTATCCATCACAAATCATCGAGATTGATCTTAATCAGCTTTCATCTCCTTAAAACTTCCCGCAGGCGATACCGCTCGTCCCAAATAATCGCACTTGGCATCTTTATCAGCTATCACAGGTGACAGTCCAGGTGAAGGGGTTAAACTTCTCTCCCACTCATTCATGAGGTGAGAAGCTGTGCGTCGCAGATTGCTGGGTGCTAGTTTGTTTAAGGCGGGCCAAGGTAGGGAGTCCCGTTTTGATGTTTCTCTTGATGAACTGTGGAGGGTGTTAGGTTATGGTAACAAAGGGGATGTGTGGATGGGAATTTTACCTTAGACTTGTCCTGGGACTGTCCGTGCCATCATCAGGACTTGAGTGTGGTTCAGAAACCGAAGAGTTTGAGCGGGAAGGCTTTGGGTCGGAGGTGGTGGGGACTGTGGTTTCCCAGTTCTCCCATGTGTCGAGGGAATTGGTAGAGGCACGTTTGGCTTTGACGGAAGGTGGCTTCATGGACTTCTTAGAGGGTTTGCGGTGTAGAACAGTCGCTGGTTTGGACTCGTGCTCACTCCAGAACGAGTTGCCAATATCCAGATACGCAATTTCTTCTGCAGTGGAAGGTGCTGGGGAGCGAGAATCTGTTCGTCGTCTTCCAGTTGTGGCACTTCTCTTCAAGGGTTGTGTGTTGGGCGAAGGCTTCAGATTGCTTGGATTGGGCTGCGGCACAGGAGTCCTTGAGGATGGGTTTGGAGAGCGAGATTGTGTTCGCGAAGTTGTACCATTGATGCCTTCATCGCCAACAGTGGCTTGTCTCAAGTCTTCGATAAAAGTCCACAAGCCGTCTCGGAAGTCGGAAGCCATTCTCTTGCCGGTGTTGAGCAGAACCTCGCGAGGTAAGCCTAAGTCGATGGCATCGTCTGCTGTACGTACGACCTCGGTGGTCAAGTCGGCATCGGTGGGCACGCGAGTAGGGTGTGGTGGCCGTGCTGTGTCTGATTCGGGACGTGGAGGGGCTTGCGGGCGAGGTGGCGGCGAGCGCATAGCATCAGGCGACAGTAGAGATAAAGCGCGAGCATGACGAGAACCAGAAAAGACGGTACGGGTCGAGTTCTTATTGCTGTTCAACAGGGCTCGGCGGCGGTCCATATCTTGTTGTCGGGAGGCGGGTGCGACATGCGGCATGTCTGATGTGGCGTGCAAGGACTGCATCTTGTGTACTTTGCGCGGGTCATGTTGACGCTTCTTGTGGGCTTCATGGGCGGCCCATGACTGCTTCAGACGATGTAGTTCATGCTCGGCCTTAATCAACTCCTCCCTCAGTTCGAGTACGCGGCGCTCGTGAGCAGCCAATGCAGTCAGAAAAGCGGAATCGGTGGGACCAGCAGTCAGAGTCGGCTTCTCTGCCAGCAAAGGAGTGTAGGGGAGGACTGGCGAGGGTGCTGATGAGGTTGGCGACAAGGAGGTTTGAATAGGGAAAGTGAGGCTGAAGCGCTTCGCCTTGCGCTCCGACATGGATCGTGAGTGAGGACTGCTGCCGCTCCTGCTCCAGGGCCGTTGGTCGTCCATAGTCGGGTTGCTCATGAGCAAAGATAACGGTTCGTCAGTCGTAACAATGGCATTGGACTTGTTGTTTGTCCTGCGGCGGCGCACGCGTACATGTTGTTTGGCATTAATAAGGTCTCCCCCAAACGGACCCTGACATCAACTCTCCTGGTTTCAGCCAATCAAGCACCCGCAACCCCATGACTCGCGACAAACTCCGAAGATGAATACCGTCATGCTTGCAACGTCTTTTGCCCTTTCCATCTTCTACATCTTCTACCGTTTGCTTCTTTGCACTATCTGATCATAACCAATGCCGATTCGTTTCTATTCTATCTATCATATCCAACTACCGAAATCAATGCCCATGCGTTGTCTGTGCACAGATCATTCGTTTGCATAGCCCCTGATCACCCTGCCTCCGCATTACTGCACATGGCCTTGACAAGACGATAGTCGAATATCTCGACTCTGTGCAGCCTCAACCTCTCAATCTCTGCATAACAAGCTCGATACTGTAATGTCTCTCGAGGATCCACCAACACCATCTTCCGTAGCCCCTTGTACGCCTGGCTTTCGCATACACAGTCTGTGTCTTGCTGAGTGTGACTGTCTCTATCCCAATACGCCAAGTCTTGAATCATCACTGCTCCATGCTCGAGCACCTTCCGTGTGACTTGCTCCTTTTCTGCTTCTGGTAATCCTGCTACGAACACGACTGACTGGCTCAATATGCATCTCTCCCTTGGAGCCAAAGGTTTTGTTTTTCCAAACTTGCAATGCCCTTCGGCCCAACTTGATCGACGTGTGATTACACTGCTTGATTCGACTGATCTGCGGGCTATCTGCTGCGTGATGTCTGCAAGGGGTGTTCGTGGCGTCGATGCGAGGTCTCCTTCAATATGCTGATCCCCTTGTTGGTTAGGTGCCGATGATATTTCGAGGTGAGGCCTCCTGCGTCCATTGTCTCTGCTTTCAGACAGTTTCCGCTTGCCTAGAATTGTCGACGGCTGCCCTAATCTATCCAGCGGGGACGACTCAGGTGGAGTAGGCAGGACGGAGGTTCGCTTGCTGGGAGTGGCATCACTTTGTTGTATTGCTTTCAAACGTGACCCGGTGCCCAGGACAGCTAGAGGCTTGATCCTCGATACACTCTCAGTATGCGGTGTGCAAGTCGAGTCGCTCTGCGCTGATCTGGGAGTTGTATCGGCAACGCTCGTTCGTGGTGTCGTGTTGAGACTATGCCTCGCGAACCTCCGCTTGTGGCTCAATTCCAATTTGGCTATCCATCTGACGTTTTCTTGTGTTTCCGAGTCCTGAGGGGAGTCCAGTGCTTCGGTAGCCGCGGTTTGTAGTGCACTGAATGTGATACAATCTCTCCATGTCCGGTCTTGATGTAGCTTTCTCACACGAGGATGCCTTAACATGAAATAGCCTCCGGGAAGTTTGCTGTACGAGCTACCCAATACTTCGAACACCAGTGGGTCTCGGAAGCAGACCTCCATTTGTTGGGTATTGTCAGATTCGACGATGAATGGAGAATTATGTTCGCTGTATGGTTCAGCAAGTAAGCTGCCCTCGATATTAACCCTCTCCAAAATCTCCTTAGACATGCAATGATCATGTGCAATCGTCGCGACGATTCTGAATACGGGCTTTGTGCCATCAAGAAGGGCCCCCTTGTTCGTCAAGCAACCTAAGTGGAAGTGTGTGAACTTCAAGCGTAGGTCCGATCGCTTTTTCGCTTCTTGGGAATTGTATGATGCACCCACGACTGCGAAGTCAGCTTCGTCTCCGAGTCCAGTGATGTAGTCCTTTTTGAGCTTGATGCCAACTACTGGACCATATGTAAGGTAGGAAACACCGCAAGGCTTAAGAACTAGGCCTTCGTGTCGGTATGCGATGGATGCCGCAAAGTGGTTCATTAGCCGGCGTTCAGCATTGACTTGTGAAAAGTCCATCACACAAGACTCAGCTGGCGCTGCTCGACCATGAATCCTCTTGTATATGCTGCTAAGTCGAGCTTTGCGTTCCTCAACCGATCGTGCTAATATGTCTTCATCGTCAAGGAGAAGAAGATCAAACAAAATGATCATCAGATGTTCATCTGGATGGGCTGGTGAGTCGTTCTCAGCGCCGATGAATGTGCCAGCACGGGAAACATGTTGGCGGATCTTATCAAATCCAAGTATGCTGTTCTCAGCATCAGAGAAGACGACCATTTCTCCTACGATGATACACGCGCGCTTGAACCTGCACTTGTCGCTACCGATGCGTAAGCATTTCTTGATGGTTTCTCGCAGATCGGCTCGATCTTCGGTAGAGTCTCTGCCGCTCTTGGAGTACATTTTCAGCCAGTCATCGCCTCGAGCAAGGTCAATATGAATCTAGACATTTAGACTGTCAGTGGACGTCAATACAAGTATATCGTAGAGAGCTTTCGGACCTGACAGTATTCTCCATCGTATTTTCTTTCCAACAACCACTTTCCTCCAGCGGTCATCTGCAGACAATGCTTGATAGATCTGGCTTTAGTGTACTCAGGACGGCTAACCTTGACACCAGGGGTTGGTCTGAATAGTGAGATGGCAGTTTGCCTAAGAATGTTTCTGGATTGAGGATCCGGACGACTCGGATAATCGGCAAAAGTTGTTTTCAGAGCAATGCATGCATTCTCAAAGCTATCCTGCATCGAGAGCAAGTCAGGAAGCAAGAAATGGACCGAGGTCAGGATTGTTCTATCATTAAGAGAGGCTGGGGCAAAGTCTTTCAAGATGAGTCGTACAAACCATTTTGCTTCTACAGGGTGGAGTCGCAACAGGACATCGGCGAGCAAGTCGATGCTTGAGGAAGGATGGAAAGATTGTCGAACAGATTGGGCAGAGAATCTATTCCCTGAAGCAAGAGCGTGTAGTGCATCATCTACCTCTTGTAAAGTGACGAAGGGGAGAGGTGGCGGGCCACGAACCTTCAGGAGACGCTGCAAGCAATCTCCAAGGTCACCATTGTTAGGAGTTTGAAATGAAGAGAGCTCATGTCTGGCAGAGGCACTCAAGCCAAAACACCGACCGAGCAATTTCAGGAGGGAAGCAGACTGCAAGCCATAGATGCGATCTTTTCTTCTGCATGGAAGGAAAGTTGATAGCAATGCGGTCGTACCATGTTCGTCCAAGTCGTTGATATCTTTATGGTGTGATGCGAACCAGGTGGCGTGTTGACGATAGAGTCTTGATTTCAGTTCTGCAGGAGGTAGTGGAGGATTGTGAGAAGATATTTCTTCGCAACGTTCAAGGTAGTCGCAGATATGAGCGAACTTGAAGGACATTTGTTACTGCATGACGGGTGCAGTAGGCTCCAAGAAGCATGTATTACGCCTCTGACAGTGGCGAATATACAAGCAATACCAAGCAAGAATAGAAAATGAACAATGAAAATGAGATATGACCAAAGGTCCCAAATTGACGAGCGTTCTTTGTCTTGTGGAAGACGCGCCTGGAGCCTCGAGATACGCGCGTGAAAGCGGGGCCTCGGCGTTTCGAACGTGGCTAACATTGGGGGTTGACATCGAGACATGCTCTGGCTGTTGACAACGACCATGAGAACGCCCAGCTTTCCATACATGTGATTGCGGAGTGCGGGGTGGCCTAAGGTTGTCCTTGTTTACTCTGCTCAGTCGATTTGACCGACTCTTTACCAAACCCACGCCCAACATGAGTTCAGACGGCAAGAAACACAAGAACAATTTGATCCAGCGCGGGATCAAGCAGAGCAGCCCTCTGGGCACAGGTATCTTCCTCGGCCTCCGTAGTCTCGACCCGGTACTCCAATATGGCCTCCTCGCCAGAGGCATCGCAGCGCCTCTCATTCACAAGCTTGGAGGAAAGACACTGGCTCAAGGCCCGCACATCGTTACAAACACCTTCCTCGACCGACTTGCTCTATCACCTTACCGCATGATTCTCCTCGCCATGGCTGCAGGTAGCGCCATCAAGCAGAACTACTGGCTCGTTGGCATCTGTCAAGAGGAGTTCCCACCTGTATCCGCCGTCGAGGTCTCGGTCTTCAACACTGTATTCAACTCAGTCAACTCTCTCCTCTTCACTTGCTCGATGACCTCTGCTTCCGTCAATGGCGAACACTTCCCGCAAACTCCTCTGATGGTCGGCTCTGCTTTGTATGTCGTCGGCATCTTCACAGAGACCTTTTCAGAATGGCAGAGACTACAGTTCAAGAAGAACCCTGCGAATAAGGGCAAGGTCTACACTGGAGGCTTATTCCGCTTCGCAAGACATATAAACTATGCTGGATACACTCTTTGGCGTGCTGGCTACGCCTTGGCAGCTGGTGGTTGGACATGGGGTGCCATTGTTGGCGCCTTCTTCTCGTACAACTTCATCTCTGATGGTATCCCCGAGTTGAACAGATACTGCCACGAGAGGGTAAGTTTCTCCCAGCTCATATACTGCTTCTTCGCTAACTCTGTCTTCCAGTATGGCGAACAATGGGTGAATTACAGAAAGCAGACTCCCTACAAGCTCTTCCCATACATTTACTGAGCCTGCTGTCACCAGTCACGACTCGGTTTAGCATGTGCATTTCCCCAGGTGGGAAGATTGGAAAGAAATTATTATAATGGCTCTAGAGGTATCTTTTTGTAGCATAGCTTGCGCGCGTACTGTGTGGACCAGTATTTTACTTGCTTCTCTTGTAAATCTTGCGGAGGAACTCCTCAAACACCTCCTTCTTGAGGCCCTCGCTCTCGTCCACCTCGGCAATGTGCTTCTTGATGTCGCCAACCTTCTCCTCCTCGTATGCGTGATAGACTTGCTCAAGCTCCAACTCGTTGTACAGAGCCTTGACCTTGGCCTCGTCGTCCTTGTTCTTTCTTCCGTAGTGTTGCTCGAGAACAGCGCGCTGCTCCTTGGTGGCGCGCTTCAGAGCCTGGTTTACCAACCAACTGCACTTGTTGTCCTGGATATCGGTACCAATCTTGCCGAGAGTCTCGGGGTCGGCAAAGTTGTCAAGGTAATCGTCCTGGACCTGGAAGTATTCGCCCATGGGAATGAGAATGTCGTGTGCCTGCTTGAGGTTCTTCTCAGTGGCCATGCCGCAGAAGTGCAGAGCCAGAGCGACGGGGAGGTAGAATGAGTAGTATGCAGTCTTGTAAATGACAATGAAAGTGTATTTCTCCAGACTGAAGTTGTCGAGGTCGACGTGGTCTTCAGGGGCAGTCAACAAGTCGCAAGCCTGACCCAGCTCGGTCTGGAAGGTGACTTCGTGGAACAGCTCCATCAAATCGACGTAGTTCTTGTCTTGACGGAAGTACTTTTTGAGAAGAATGTAGATGGCGCTCTCGAGCATAAAAGCATCGTTGATGGCAATCATGCCGACATTGGGCATGAGGTACCAGCAAGGAGAACCACGGCGGGTCTTGGACGAGTCCATGATGTCGTCCGAGACGAGGAAGAAGGCCTGGAGCAGCTCAATCATCCAACCGAGGGTGGCAGAGCGGAAGTACTCGTCCTTGGTGAGGTCGCGCTTGAGAAGCAGAGCGGATGTGTCGACAACAGACATGCCGCGGTTGCACTTGCCGCCGACTGTGTTGTGCTGGAGCGACTCTTCGAACCATGTGAGAGCCTGGGTGGGGAGGTTGTATTGCTTGCAGTGTTCGCTCAGGTCCTTGATGAGCTGGGGGAAGACCGACTCGAACTCCTTGAGGGTGACAGGCATGTTGGCGGTGATGGTACGAGGGCGCAAGGAGTGTATAGGTTGAAGTCGACGGGGGATTGGTAACAGTCTGTGCAGGATACGGCGAGGACCTGGATAGCGTATTCTTGACAAGGAGTGGGCGAGAAGAGAAATGGCGACAACGCGAACGAGTGTGTTGAGAGAACAAAAGTCGTCCGATTTGTTGGCAGTAAATTGACCTCCGTCTGTTTCCCCTTGCGCCGCAGAAGCCAGAGCCCCACCAATCTCGACTCCCTTCTCCTCCGATTGCGCGACTCAGTCCAAATTAACAATTCGCTGTACAGCTAGTCATCCTCGATCGCATTCTGTTCGTTTGTCCTGAACGTTTAGTATACAGCTCTCGCGACAGAAAACGTTGATCCTGTCTGTACATTTTTGTGAAACATAAACATCAACAAAACAATTCTGGCCAAGCCGAGCCGCCATCACTCCAACACCACCGACATGGCTACTTTATCTGCTGAGCAGACATTACAACTTCGCACTCAATTACATCAAGCCGTAGCTGCATGTAATGACCGCTGTCTTTATCGCTCTGCAAAATGGTGAGTGAACTCATCTGTGTAAACTTGGCTAGTCTTAACAAACGGACCAGGGCTGCAGAACTTCTCAATGCATTTCCAGACTCGGATCAGGACCTGGATTCCAGCTATGATACAGAACCAAACTCACCAAATGAGGGAGCCGATCAATGGTCAAATTTCCAATTTTCACAAGATCCGCACGAGGCTCGACTAGAACGGAGAGAATACCCTAAGTTTCTCATGGCCAAATCGTTCTTCGACTGTCGAGAATTCGATCGTTGCGCTGCTACTCTGCTACCCAGTCTTGTTCCCCAACATCCCATCAACAGAGATGTGACGAATGGTGCCACAAAGACAAAGACAAAGCCGACGAATCCACTACCGGGATTACCACAGCTCAGTCAACGCTCTCTCTTCCTTGCCTTGTATGCCAAGTACATGGCTGGCGAGAAACGCAAGGAAGAAGACAGTGAGATGATCTTAGGTCCCACGGATGGTTCTGTCACTCTGAACAAGGAGCTTAGCAGGATATCTGGCATGCTCGATGAATATCTCAGCGCTCGAGGAGGCCTTCAGAGCACTCACGAATCACAAGGCTTCTTGGAATATCTGTATGGAGTTGTGCTGCTGAAAGGCAAAAACGAGACTCTTGCAAAGGCGTGGCTTCTCAAAAGCGTAAACCACTGTCCGTGGAACTGGGGAGCATGGCAAGAACTTGCAGACCTGTTGAGCTCGGCCGAGGAGGTTAGTATTCGATATATCTTCTCATACGCCCTGCTAACGAACTGTTATAGCTCAACGATATAACCGAACACTTGCCGCAGAACATCATGACTTTTATGTTCCACATATACTGTAGCCAAGAGCTCTTCCAATCAACGGAGAAAGTCTACAACGAGATCAATCAAATCAGCAGCATCTTTCCCAATTCGGCTTTCCTCCAAACTCAGCGTGCTCTGCTGCGTTACCATTCCAAAGGTGAGATTTTCGCACATTTCATCATATATTATGTATTATTGACATTTTGCGTGGAGAGTTCGAGGAGGCAGATGGCTTGTTTGCCGACCTTCTCTTGCGACACCCTTACCGACTAGATTCAATGGACTCATACTCAAACATCCTCTACGTGATGCCATCTCGGCCAAAACTAGCACATCTCGCCTCCGTCGCATCAGCAATCGACAAATTCCGACCAGAAACCTGCTGCATCATCGGGAACTACTACTCTCAATGTTCAGAGCACGAAAAAGCAGTCATGTACTTCCGACGAGCTCTCACTCTAGACCGCCAATTCTTATCAGCCTGGACACTGATGGGTCACGAGTACATTGAGCTCAAAAACACTCAAGCTGCCATTGAAAGTTACAGACGAGCTGTTGACGCCAATAGAAAAGACTACAGAGCATGGTATGGATTAGGTCAGGGCTATGAACTCTTGGACATGCATTCATACGCTCTATTCTACTTCCAACGCGCAGTGGCACTGCAACCCTGGGATCCAAAGATGTGGATGGCGGTGGCAAATTCATTCGCCAACTGCGGTAGATTGCAAAACGCCATACGGTCGTATAAGCGAGCACTGGTTGCAGGCAGTTACCTCGACAACGGTGGCGGTGCAGTCAGTTTTGCATCTTCAGCAGACCCACTCGCTGGAGCAGTGGGAGGTGCTTTGGATCCTGAAATCTTGTATCAGATTGCTCTTCTTTACGAGCAGGATAACAACATGGATGAGGCATCTGCGTATATGGAACTCACGTTGGCGCAAGAGGAGGGACCGGATGAAGATGATTTGCCGCCTGGAGCACCCTTGTCCAGTGCTGGGGGAGGTATCGGTATCACGCAGACAACGAGTAAAGCGAGATTATGGCTGGCCAAGTGGAGTTTTGTCAAGCAGGATTGGCAGCGTGCGTCGGAATTGGCGAATGAATTGTGTCAAGATGGAGTTGAGGTGGAGGAAGCCAAAGCTCTGGTCAGAGATGTGAGGGCTAGGTTGGAAGCTGATGGTCAGTGAGAGACAGACACATCATATTCAGAGCACATTCATGGAAGAAGGTCAAGTTGAAGAATACATATTCATGAAAGAGGACCAAAGTCGGATATAGGAACAAGAAGAAGAAACGGGATATCTAGATGAGAGCCAGGAGGAAGCTGGTGACAACACTCAGACCAACAACAGTCCATCCAGTAACCTGAACCTGCTTGTTGGTGATTCCCTTACCCATATCCCACATCAAATGGCGCAGACCGTTGAAAGAGTGGTAGGTGAAAGGGAAGCTAGCAACCAGCTTGGCGAAGATGGCAAGAGCAGCAGGCCATGCAGCGAAAGAAGCAGCAAGACTGGCAGACTCGACGTGCCAGCCAAAGGCAGGAGCGATCAGGTATGAGAGGCCGAAGAGGTAGAAGGTGCCGGAGAGAGCGACGCCGGTGACACGGTTGAGGGCAGAGCCGTACCAGGTGATCTGGGGCTTGTAGATGCCCAAGTGAGGCGAGACGGGGCGGTTCAGGCGCTGCTTGGCGAGGATTTGTTGCGAAGCCTCCGAGTCGGAAACGCTCTGGAAGGCGGCGTGTCTGTAGAAGGAACATGTGTGAGATTGATGAAGCTAGAAAGGCGCGAGTAGAGGCATTGCGTACCTTTGCTGGATGAGACCGGCGGAAGAGAGCAGCTGGGGAGTGCGCGACGAGAGGAGCGAGGACTGGCGGACCGCCACTGCTGTTGCATTAGCGCATGTGATTGTAGGTATAGATACAGCAGACGTACAGCGGCGCGCTGTTTGCAAACCGAGTCTCTGAGCAAGCATCTTGAATGTGTGATGATCGTGTCAAGGGCAATAGCGAGTCGCTCTCTTGGTATGCAAGCATCGAATCCCGGGCATGGAAGTCACCAATAGCCGCGGCTAGCCTCTCCAACCAATCAGCAGTCCCCAATTACCCCAGCCTCCGTCCACTACAAAATCTTCGCTTTCCGATTTCTTTTCTTCCTTTCTTTCTTTTCTTAATTATGGGACCTGGTTCACCCACCGCTTGGAGACATCTTTGATATACCGGTGGTTTTCATAGTCTGGCATTCTGTCAGGCGCACCCATTTGCCAGGTTTCTAGACTGAAATTGCCCGTCGTTAATCGCCCATTATTGCCGTGACCTATGGCTTGTTTGGGTTTCATATTCAGGGCCACATCTATTTTCTTTTTTACTCTGTTCTTCTGCTTGTGCAGCATTTCTGACTGCACCATGCTCGTCACGTCCAGATGTGTGCGTCAGCTAGCTGCTTGGTGCAGCCGAAGCGGTGCAATCGAACTGAGCGGGAAGCACTATATCGCTTGTCACTCGTTTTGATAAGCTCCTGGCGCCTGACCACGCCGTCATGTCAAGACAGGTCGGTGTGTTTGTCTTTTGATCCATTGAAACTTGAATTTGTTCGTCTTTGACTTCGCCGCGCCATATTGCTGCCTCTCGTCAAGTCAAGACCGCCGAGTCAGGCTGCTGCTTTCTGCCATGTCGACACATGTGCATCTTCTGCTTCGTTTGGTCGACGTCCATGCCTTCATCCTTCCATGCCGTCCTCTGCACCCGTAAACCGGCCGCCGGCGCAAACCTGCAGGGCAATCGCCTACCACGGTATCACCTTAGCTGGCATCTTCATCATGCTCTGGGGTCTGCAAGGTTATGTATCGTGCATGCATCTCCTGAAGATGTTGCGGATCACTATGCGCATGCCTGTTCAGACGTTGCTGCGAATCAACAGTGTTACCAAGGCCAGGAGGAGTGATCAGCCAGCCAAGTACTATCAAACAGACTGCACGTACGGCTTTCCCTGCTTTCTACAGCAAGAGGACGACACCCTGTCCTCTGCAGACTTTTGCTTGAGAACAGTCTTTGACCAACTTGCAAGACTTCGCTGAGATCCCTTACGGTGCGTGTCCATTAGCTAAAACTTAACAGCTATGCTTATGTAGGTCATGATTCGGTACTTGTCCAAACTTAACAACAGCCGCTGTGATTCACACCTCATGCCGAAAGTATCATTAATGAGAAAATTGTAGCGAATCGCAGAACTTTGCCTATCCACGACTCCTGTTCTCCTGATGCCCTGATTTCAATTGGCACATAACTTTACTGTTGTCTGCCGAAACTCCCATCGGCTGATTATACCCGTCGGTGAGCCAGCGGGTATCCTCCTTTTCTTCGGTCAAACCTTGCTGAGGGCACTACTGCTGGACTCACTATCCATAATCCACCTGATTGGCAGTGCCATCTTCCGACTCGATCCAATCGAACTTCGTACGGCAGTGCTCTGCAGTGCAATCCAGTATTTGCAAGGTAGCATCACAAGGATGATGGCTGCTCAGTTTTCATCGTCGATTGTCCCGGTGTGACCTCTTCTCATCTCAACGCTCCATTCTCCAACCAAGTCACAATATATCGTTAGCGATGTGCAGGTTGAAAACAGGTGTCTTGTCGTGCCCGTGTACGGTGTCTCGGGTTGAACCAGTCGTTGCAATGTTGCATCCTACAGATCCGCCGTAATGGTTTATCCTTCTCGTGCCAGTCTATCAGTAAATCACTATGGAGTATTGGGGAGAAGTGACTAGTTAACCTTGCTCTGGTTGTCTCCCAGCTACAGCGGTCTAGACAACAACAGGCCACCCCTTGGCTGCATCCTGCGGTTATTGAAACAATAACCTCTCGCGGGCGAGTTCGGGTTTCGTAGGTATGATTATGGAGCTGCCATTCGTCATGCAGTTGCGCGGTAAGAGACGGTTAGTACCATATATATCGCTACATGACGGAGGTGTAGTACTGTATATCCTGATTTCTCTGCGGTATGAACTGAACTAGTCTCATCTTCTTTCAAGCTTTTCGTTTTTCACCGACCATTTTCTATATCGGATTGGAAAGTCTAATCATAATTGACTTTTTGCTACAACTCATGGCTTATTCATGCTTCAGGCATGGAGCCGAGCTCGTGGAGTCGTAACGGCACTCCCTCGAGTCAATAAATTAGGGCGGAACGTATCTACGGTACCTATGTATCCTGGCAGAACCCTTTGACCGTTCGTCAGACACACCAGGATCTGGAGGAATACTTGAGTTTGATCGCTACCGTCTGGACATGATTTCAAATAGTCTTCATGGCGCCGCGAGTCAAAGGCAATGACCTCACCTTAACTTGAGCCTCTCCACTGAGTGCTCGTGTAAACTGCTGTCACTCAAGGTTCTACACGTTGTTCTGAGGGCTCGTTGCTTGACAGCTCCGCAGCCTCCGCTGTACAACTTCCCGTGACATGTGTTGACGTACTCTACGTGAACGAGAGTCCAGACCCCCCAAACCACACCACTTCACTCATCTCACCATTGAAAGCCATGTCGAGATTACGTAGCAAGATGACATGGCGATCGAATGTAACTGCAGGCAGTTAGTCAGATTTGAGGAAGGAGATGGCGAGGGACTAGCCACTTTGGACTGTACCAACGATGTGGAATCACGACAGACTATCCAGGTCGTCGGAACCGCGCACTGGCTACACATGAACACAGGCAATGCACTTACGCAGTACTCGGACATCGACTTCGACTCCGACTCGATCAGGATCTCATGTAGTCGGTCCAGATTATTGACACGGGGCGTTCTTGTCATCAAACATCTGCGACGCAGCCACGCATCGTGTGGTATTGGTTAGGGTCCTGTTTATGGCCCCCGGCGGCCACTTCTAGCAGAGCCGACGGCCGCCACCCATCTCAAGTGCCACTCGATAGAAACGGCGTTGGTCTTGGTGCGAATCCGTCACAGGCTCGCATGTACTTCTAACCCCACTAGCTAACTTTAATAGATTCGTTGCGCACGTACAGGATACTGTTTTGCATGAAGGCTGCGACAACAACTTACGAACAGGGCAGATCATCATGTCGATCAGTCATCCACGTTGGAGGTCAATCGCATAACGCATACATAAACGTCTACGTTTGTGTAGGAGTCACGACCATCACATGTGGCGGGAGACGGCACTGCCTTGGATTGGAGTTCATTCTGATGATCATGCAGGAGAATTATGGCAGCTTACCGAGGTGGTACTGGAAAGATCCTATGGCGCGGTTGTCGTCGCTAATATATGTATCACACGGTGGCCCTGCCCGTCTCCGTGTGGTAATCGCCAACTCGGGTTTCCGTTGGAGGGGAAATGTCGAGAGGGCTTGCTGCATCTGAAATGCATCATGAAGGTTGGGGCGCCTCAGTGATACGCCAAACATGTACGGATGCTAACTCAGATCACGATTTGATTAGGCAGGTAAATAACTAGCTGGTTGACAGATTAGTAATGCTAGTTTGCGCAAATTCTCCGTCGAATGATAGGGCCAGTTTACGTGTGCTTTTGGCCCTCGCTTGATTCGAATGCACAGTTGGACGGCCCGACGGGAATTGTTTAGCAAATGGACCATGACCTAGAACGAGAGCCATCGCGGAACCACCTCAGCAGTGACAAACATCGTCCAAAGGATGGGTTGGCGTTCTGCAGGGTACCATGCCGGCCATTCCGATCAATACCATGCTATGTCTTGTCTCTGTTGAGCCAAGTAGGTAACAGTGATTCGACAATAGTGTGGAGGCGGAGATGCAAACCAGTCTCAACACGCAAAAGCGTTTTACCTACTTGAGCCTTGGCCGACGGCCCTGTGGTAGGACTGACTCGTCCGACGACTCCTCCTACCCACTGTGCCCTATTTCGTATACAAGTGTGCTGCAGCAGGTTGAGCCCACCCAGGCCGGGGCAAAAACTCGCCAATTACGGGCCAATTCATTCGTGGACATAGTCGCTTTGAATTGCCTACTATTCAGAATTGACATTTACACGCCGGAGGAAATCCGAGATGATTAGCTTTCAGACTCGCGCGAGGCGTTTGTCCGATCGGTCTCGGGAGTATCACCAACTGCCTGGACAGTCTCACCAGGATCCGTTATTGCGATGAGCCGGGAAAGAGAACCACTCGCTGTACCTGCCCTAGTTTGTTGCCGGCGTCGAGTAGTGACCAGACCCTAGCTGTCCGGTACAAAGACGACACCCGGATCGTCTGTAGTTGCAAGGTTTCGTCGAGCCATCCTAAATTGTTGCATATATATGTCGCATAATCGGTTCAAACAACGTCTGAGACATAGAATACATGCTCATTCGCGTGACAAGACGGATCGAGCACGCGTTCTGCCCTGACCTCAACATCTGGCGGCTCGCACGGTACGGTCTTGGTATTTCGATCCTGCATCTTGAAGGATCTAAATCCTCTCCACACCAGCTCAGAGATCAGCATCACTCCCGCCTAGCGAACTTGTCCCTATCGGTTGTTTAGTCCCGCAAACTTTAATTTCCCAGGTGGCGCATGTCCTCTTAACGTCAGCTCCGGCTATTTCTGACCGGCTTCTCGCGCACGGTATGATTTCATTGTCACCGTTGCTCCCTATCATCGTTCCTAGCCCAATCTCGGCCGTAGTTCCAAAGCTGCACACGCATTTCGCAATCCATACATACAATAATCAGGCCCTGTCAGCGTTTTACTTTCCATGACCGTCTGTCCTCCAAATCAATATGCCATCAATCCAGGACCATCCGTCGGCTTTCACTCCCTCCCGGCAACTACATTCATGGACGCATGACGATACCCACCGCAGGCCTTCCACAATACAGGCGGAGGCCTTGAGACCAATGGAGCCTGCTAGCATAGGAGGTGTATCCAGGCCCTACCTGCCTGCCGGCATCAACGATCCAAATCAACCACGCCAACAGCTCCCTGGTCTCCAAGAACTTTTAAGTCCGCCCTTGAGAACCGGTCTACCATCGTATTCTCCCAATTGGCCGCCAGTCAGCAGCTCACAGGCAAGCTGGGCGGACAGCCTTGGCTCTTCCGCCAGTGCTCAACGCAGACCGTCGCAAGTGCCAGCAATTCCATTCAATCCTACCCCACCACCCTTTCATCGCCTTTCTCTGGATGTGTCTGCAACTGACCGCTACTCCCAACCCACGCCCGTTATTCCTCTCAGTGGCAGGCCTTCGTTGCCTGCCCCTCCTCCACCTCCTCATCTTCGCAAGCTTTCAGACTACCAGAGCTCACGCGTACCGGAACAACTAACCCATGCCACACAAGGTGTGGACACCGTGGAGCCATCCCATTCACAGGCAACGTCTCCTTATCGCCAGGAAAATGAGGGTGACATAGCTAGACGCTTGAACGCCACGCAAGGGATGCGAGGTGCGCCTCCAGCTAGTAATTACAGCCTACAGTGCGTTGGTCAACGCCACATACCCGGCGAGGGTATGTGCTACGTCTTCAAGGACGGCAGTACCTGTCCGACCATCATCGATGGAGAACCAGTAAACCCACTTTGGGGAACGACTAAGGCTGGCAAGGCTCGCAAGAGACTTGCACAAGCATGCCTGTAGGTTGAACAGGACGACCTTGCGAGAACCAGTGACTAACGGAAACACAGGAATTGCCGTGAGAAGAAGATCAAGTGTGAGCCTGGCGAGAAGAGTTGCCTGCAATGTGAAAAAGCAAAGCGAGAGTGCCACAGGTTTGCGTCTCCGAGATCAGTCGCCGACTGTCTACTAAGAAATGAAAGCAGGCCACCTGTCCCCCAATCACAGGTCGAGCTCGTCAACAACACAACGCTGGCTATCCCCAATCTTCCTGCGGGAAGAGCTGAGTGGTCGAGCCAATCTTCTGGTAGCATTGTCATGGCCGAAGCGCCAAACCAAAAGCGCAGGCGGTCGGCACAAGCAGCACAACAAGACGTGTTAAACCTACCACCAACTTGGAACCGCGAAGAATCTCCTCAGAGCGTCAAGAGACGCAGGTCGGATGTCTCTCTCGATTCTCTCAATGGAGTCGATATCGAGAGGCAACGCAAGGACAGCAAAAGAGTAGATCTCGAGGACATGATCCATCCGCCCCCTCGAGCTTTCTCAGAAAAACTGGCTCCCTCATCCTGGGACCAAGACCCGTATCTCTACGATCCTGAAGCTACGATGCGCTTCGTGGAACTGTTCTTTGCACAGTCTGCTCGCGAGGTTAGCATCATGTTTCCTCGCGGCGCTTTCACTCGCTGGGTACGACAATGCCGCGACAAGTGCCAACGAGAGTGTATGGTGCTGTATGCAGTTCTTGCTCTAGGTTCTATCTTTGCCGAGAACGAGTTCTCGTCATTTGCCAAGATTTGCGCGGATAGAGCTAGTCAAGCAGTGTCTATGATTGATGGCAGGTTTAGCCTGGCTATAGTTCAAGCTCGACTGCTTGTAGCCGGATACAACCATCTTATTGGCAAGGATAGTACGGGCTGGGATTTGAGTGGCTCTGCTCTCAGAATCATCAGCGCGATGCGACTGAATGGTGAAGAAGGATGCGGGGAAGATCTGGACGAGTTCGCACGTCGCTACTTCAGCTTCTCGCGTGAGCAGCTTAAGGAGTGTCGCAGACGAACTTTCTGGACTGCTTTCCTTGTGGATGTAAGTACTCGTGAAATCTCCGGATCATCACACGTACTGACTTTGATCAGCGATATCACGGCTTCTGTGGAGGGCTGCTCTGCGCCATACAACTCGAGGATATTGAGCTTCGACTTCCTTGTAACGAACAGATTTATGAAGAAGGCCAGACTTCTGATGCGCCACTCTTCGATTGTTTCCAACCAGGTATGGGTCTACAATCGCTGGACCCAAAAGCGAGTCCACCAAGTCCTGCGGCATATACCATGGTCATCGCTTCTCTTTGGACAGATGTAACGAAACTCATTTTCCGACGACCTCGACAAACTGCAGACTCGGGATCCTATGTCAAAAGCCACGAGTCATTGCTGGGTGATATTCAGGCCAAGCTATTCGACTGGAAATCATCATTGCCGCCTCACCTGCAATACAGTCGACAAAGACTTGTCGAAGCGACTCAGCATGGCTATGCGGGCAGTCTCATTGCCATGCATGCGTTGTATCATATCTCCCAGTTGAAGGCAGCACGAAATGCCCATCACGAGCTCTTATCACCCCATACGACAGTGCGACAGATCCGTCTCGCCCACACAAATGCTACTCAACTGCTCGAAATGGTATGCGATGTACGAAGTACAAGTTCCCATGGATCAGGCAAGGGTCAAGACCCAGTCAACCTATTGAGTCCTTTCTTCGCCTATGGAATAACAGCAGCCATCGATACGCTCAGCGCTGGAGGGCCAAGAGAAGACTTTGGACGCACCATCAATCTCGTAAACGACAGCATAGCCGCTCTACATGATCTGGCACAATTCTGCGCCAGCGCAAAAGCACAGGCAAAACAGACGAGCAAGAGGATGGCACTAATGGAAGTCCGGGCAGCTGAAAGCTTCGAGGCGACGGCAGTGATAGCTGCACCTCGGGCGACTAATGGTGGCGAAAACACGAATTGCTGGAGGATCACTGAACCGATGGAGCAGGTCTTCACATTGCAGCAAGATGTCAGCTACGGAACGACTTCCGCGATCTACTTCAAGGCACTCAAAGAATGCCGTTGAGATGAGTAATTATATTTTAAATGAGCGACGTTTGGCATGATCATCAATCAACCCGACCTATAAGGTCATTTGTCTCGGATATCAGGTCTCTCTTGATACAAGTCATGATGTGTTGCGCTCACTGGCACTTATCTGACTCCAATGGGTGAAAGGCTATGGATTGGTAGAAACTTGACCATCCACAAACAGTGGTGTGAAACTCTATGCTTCTGCCCCAGCAGAAAATGGCGGGCGAGAGAGTTTTCGTTCTTGTTTCGCAGTATTCAAGTATACGGAAAGCCGAGAACCCAAAAAGATCAGGTACCTGCCCCGTCGGTAGCCCCGTCGCTGCCTCCGTAAACGTGCTCCTACACGGCTGTCGCGCTTGAGCAGAGACCAAAAAGACGTTGAAAACTTGTTCCTGCCGGACTGGCCGGCGAAACGTGTATGAACCACACAAAATGCCAAAGGCTAGAAGAAAGACAGGCAAAGAGAACGCAAGCGATCGATTTTTGGTTCCACACTTTTTCTGGGACAAAGGAGAGATGGTGGCTCGAGGTTGTTTTGAGTTTTTGACAAGATGCGAATTTGCTAACCGTGAGATTTAGTGACGGGCCGTGCCTGGTCTTACCGGAGATCAGTGGTTGCGCTACGTCGCTACAATTGCCGCAAGTTGCGACTCAAGAGTGACCAGACACCGAGATACCGAGACATGGGGAAAGTCCTTCCTTCCTTTCGGACTCCTTCCTTTAGGGCAACAGCGAACAAGAATATCACATGTTTTGGAAACGACACCCTTACCACTCTCAACCTCCTCATGAGTATCTTGCTATCTCTTGGGAGATGGATCAAAAAGCCTTGCAGGACGTGGATTCTGGTAACCAAGCTCGCTTGCCTACATCATCTCTGCCCTTAAGTACGTATGCTCTGGTCAAAATACCCTTGCTCGCTAAAGAACACCATCGAATTTTGCCGCACGCATCATCTGAACGTGTTCGCTCATCGGCAATGCCTAATCGTAAAGTCGCAAGAACTGCATATGATGAAAATGCGAAGAAAGATGAGGAGCCGTCGGTGTCACCGTGATTGCCGAGCCCAGCAGGCAAATCTACATAGCTATGTACTGCTGGTACCTCTTGACACGATGTATACAGTATACCCCTGGTCAGAAAGAATTACCGCAATCGTCGCTGTCATCTGATAATGGTGGTTCGAGTGATGTATCTACTTTGGACGGTACATCAGAACAAAGTAGAAGCAAAGTATCTCTCAACGTCATAGAAAGGCTAGAAAAGAAAAGAGGTCCTAAAATGCCTTAGTCTTGCAGTTTGGAAAGAACATCTTTCTGGGTGCTGCCCCCCAGCCCTAAGATCAGCTTTCATTTTGGCAGCCGATAGATCACAAGATAGTGACTCGCACTTATGCAAGCTATCTGGCACCCGGAACTCACCACTTGTGAGCACCCTCGGATAAGTGCTGCAGCCTGCCGAAACGAGAAATGAGTGTATAATGGCCTGACATGCAAATCGATACGATATACCACACTCAGAAACGACTCCAACAGTCTGGAGCTCCATTCCAACAAAATCCTACAATCCACCGCAATAGTACTCCGTAAGCTCATTGATTGGCTGCCCTTTCTGTCGGGTATGTACGTTTTCCTACCTCAGGCATGGCTGGCAACTCAAGGCTGTTAGTCAAACGCCTGTTCGAACTGTTTACTGATCGATTCCTCATACAAATGATAGGCGAACGCGATCATCAAAAGACAAGAAAAGCCGAGGTGGACCCAGACCAACGGGTATGCCATGATAGGTGAAGCCCGCCGAGCGAAGAGATCCTCCGTATAAGGATCGATCTGGTTTACGAGCTTTGGCCGGGGCCAAACCTAATATGGCAGTTCGTTACACACCTCGAACCTGAGGTTTGGGACTGACAATGACTCGGTATGGTTTGAATGGGAAGCGAACATGGTCTGAACTGGTAGCGAGGAATAAACAAGGAGGGAAGGGCCCAAAGTACGGATGAATAGGAGATTGGTGTCGCAGTTCGTTGCGGTTCTCGACCTTGAGGCTTGTGGGATGTCAATGACTCGATATGGTGTGAGTATGCATGCTGTGTAGCGAGAAGAAACAGACAAACCGAGCGAGGGTAAATAGAAGATAAGGTGGCATATCTCGACCTAAGGTCAGGAATGCCAATAGCTCGAAATGGGCTGGACGGTTGCATACCCAATAGCGAGAGCGGATAAGAAAGGGTGAGCTCGAGTAGACAGACGAATGTTCATTGATAGAAAGTTAGGTATCATCAAGTGCCCCAGACGACTACAGTGCCATCTCCACCAGCACTGGCCCATTCCTTTCTCAGCTGATTCCAGACAACCGAGTTGACCACGTCCCTCTTTGAGGACATTGAAACAAACTGTTTGGAGCCGTCCGTGAGAGCTGGAGCGGAGTGCTTGAGCTTGTGCACCAAACTGCCAGTCAACAAGTCCCAGACGTAAATATGTCCATCCTCAGAACCAGACATGGCAAGACTGTCTCCAGCAGCCAATGTAGACCTCAATCTATACTTCTCATTTTTGAAATCCGCATGTCGGAAAGCTTGCAGCAACTTGCCATCTCTCTTGTCCATAAGTCGTAATGTCGAGTCCAGAGTGCTGGCAAGGTAGGTGTCATTGTTGACCGTAGGAGTAACAGAAGTGACCGGGTGCCCCAGGACATCCTGATCGACCACTCCCATCCTCACATCATAACACCTAACCCTGCCATCCACACTTCCCGCCAGAATCTCTGCTCCAGAGACCGCAATCGAAGAAACAGCATCCTTGGCTTCCGACAAGGTGATGATAGGTTTCTCACTCCTTTGCTTGCAATCCCATATCTTAACCGTAGAGTCAAAACTACCAGTCACAACCAATGAATCTCCTTCACCAGCAAAGGCACAGGCGTTTATACGACCAGCGTGACCACTCCATCGCCGTAGAGTTTGGTGTGTGGTGACGTCCCAGAGAAACACGGTCTTGTCACCACCTACACTGATGAAGCGATCGTTGTCTTGCGCAACGCTCAAGTCGTGCACTTCGTAGCCATGGGCGCTGTATTTCTGTACTTCGAGGCCGGTTGCGGGATTGAAGAGGCGAACGTGTCGGTCGGTGCTACCGGTCAAGAGCTGCGACGGCGGTCAGGCGTGTGTTGGTCATGTGGATGTCGTCAGAATAGGACGTACGTATTGGCCTGATCCGGCGCTGTAACAGAGGGCGAGCACTTGGCCTGCAACATGCGCGTTAGCTTGAGTTGCTGGGGAGAAACTAGGAGGATGTCACCATTGTGCCCTGTGAGTCTTGATATCGGTCGTGTTGGAAATTGCGCGCTCATCACATTGTTGGTTTTCGCATGAGAACAAGAAGATGCGACCGGCTTCGACTCCATTTTCACGCCCAACACCGAGTGCTGACTGTGCGACCCTGGTTTTGGAATCACTGCTCCCTTCTCTCATGCTCTAGAGTTCGGATTCGATCAAGTCACAGTGATTGAGCTTACATGGAGCTGGATCTTGATTGTCGTGGATATTCGTGTTTATTGAAGTGATTTCTGTGAAAAATGGTGCTGCCTGTCTCAAATATCAAATGCTGGACATCATCGACATGATTCTCAGATGTTTTGTCATATGGCCAGATGATCGATCTCCAATACAACACATTAAGAGGGTCGCGATAACATTATTATTATTGTAGAGTCTCTCTTCGTAAGAGTAACAATGAAGATATCTAAGAAGTTGTATATGAGAAGTTATTCAGACGTCGTTTAGCATGACGCATTGGAGACTGCATCGAAGAGAAGGCAGCATGGTTCAAGAGAGAGTCTGATCTTGCCTGCGACTGGTTTTGGTTTGTTCCTACGGTATGCTTGATCTAATTCAATCTTGAAATGATCAGAGACATCTTTTCGAGGACACAGCGGAAGGCAGGTTGAATTGTGAAGATGACAATGACGAGGAAGGGTCACCCAAGCCTGCGAATTCTACGGATTCGACAACAGGAATGGGATAACGATAACGAGAAAGAGCGACGAACAAGCGGCGCAAATTTGTAGACAAGATATCTAGGGAAGGAACGATTCGTTGGGATGTTTGGTTTTGGAAGAGATAGGCTTGTTGCGATAAACCAGGAAACTAGTAATCTGTTGACCGTGAACATTAGCTATCAGCGATTGTTGCAGAAGGGGAAGTTTACTTGTAGCCTTGGACTTACTGTGGATGACCAAGAAAAACATCAACAGCGATGTATCGACCAGCAATACATCGCTTCGTGTGATGTACCACCACCACCACCACCACCACCACCACCACCATCACTGCATCCAAAGAAGCCTCCCTTGAGTCCATCCTCAGGGTATCATATTTAGCTCATGCTTGTCCCTCAAATACATCGCCGCAGGCCCATCCCCACCTTTCGCACTCAAATCCATCCAGTGTCGCGCAACAGCCATAGCCATCGGATCATATTTCTCGCTGACCCCCTCGGCATCTTTCTCCAGATCCTTAAACACATCCTTGACCTTCGAAAACGGACTTATGCAAATTCCAAGCAACTCTGGATGGGTCAAGTAGAGGGTAGCAAGCTCGCGTTGGGCAGCAGGAATGCCTTCTTTGGCTGTGAGCTGAAGTAGTGTTGCTGCGTCCGACATAGTCAAGTCGGCAATACTGGGATCGCTTGGTTGGGGTGTAGGTGGCGAAAACGCAGTGGCGTCGCGTTTGGCTTGCAAGACGGAAGTTACATGTGAGTGGCCTCTGGTGAAGGTATGGTGTTGGATTATCTGGTCGGCGGTTTCGATCATGCTTATGCAGTTTTCTTCTTTGAGGTCGAGGGCGGCGATGGTGGCGTTCCAGAAGGCGCGCCCTCGGGGTGTGCTGTCCAGTACATTGACAGGTACCAATGAGGCTATGTATTGCAAATCGCGGAACAGTGTCTTTGGTCGTAGCTGAGGGTCTTGGAATAGTTGACGGAAGCTGAGTATGGTGCTGTCATGACCTCTGGACGTTCGTGGAGCGTGCGAAGTGTCGATTCTGAGACCGAGCCCACGGTGAATGACATTGTCGGGTTGCGGAGTCCTAGGTCGATCCTCTAGTCCGCAGTCCGTACGATGCGCTTTGAGCATGGACTGAAGCTCAAGAAGAATATCGAGTTTGACGTAAGGACTTGCTTGTAGCTCGAAACGTCTCAGGAGCATGCGGAATACTTCATCGAAATCGAACGATGATCGAGATTCATCATGCTTGTAGTCCATAGACTCTGGCAGCTGGTTCCTGGCTGGCAACCTGAGCTTGAGTATCTTACGCATAGCCTTGTCCGTTTCACTACCCGATCGAAAGAGATCGTGGAAGTCGCTCAGTAGTAAGCTAGTCAAGTTTTGCTTTAGTTCGTCCAGGAAAGCAGCTTGACTCTGCTGCAAGCAAGAATGGCGAGACAACGGTCGCCCAGTCGACATTGGCGACAAAGCTCTTGATGGATAGCTGGTAGCACTGGATGGAGATTGTGGCCCTGGACTGAAAGTAGACCATAACGTACCAGATGACTTGTGAGTGAGTGTAGGGCTCCGACAACCAAAGTAATCATGCTGAATGGACTTTGGACTGATGCTTCTCGCAACGAGGTTAGGGTGCATCGCGGTTCGAGATGGAGTGATAGATCGACCCCATTGGGTCGACATATGAGCCTCGTATGGCGCGGACACCTTGTGGTCGTACATTGATCGAAGCTGTGCTAATGCGCTTGAGTCAAAATTTGGTGTGCCGATTCTGCTATTAGCATGACCGGACAATGGTCTCTGGTTCTGGAACAGCTGGCTCGACCACAATATTGGGTTTTCGGCAATGCTATGGCCCACGAAATAGTCTAAACATCTGGTGAGCTCAGAGCAGAAGCGATGTATTCTTTCTTCGGCTCTGCAAACCCTCTCGACGCCGCGCGTCTCTATCCAGCGTAGAGTCATATCTATCTGAACGTCGCTAAGCTTGTTCGTGCCACCCTTCTCTACTGGTGCGGACAAGAGTTCGAGTGTTGCGGCTTCGGCCTTCAGTTGTATGCTGTGGTTCAAAGATTTTGATGCACTCCGATGCCTGAGAAGAGGTTTTTTCTTGTCTGGCTTTGGGCGAGTCGACGATGCCATGACACGCAATGCCGTTACCACCTTGCGTAACTCTTCATAGTGACCTGCTCGCTGGATATCTGCAGTGTACCACATCTTCTCTCGTAGTCGATCGTTCATGTATGATATCGACCGTAATTCAGCCTGTTGTGAGTCAATCCTATCATTCAGTTTCTCAATACGAGCTTCTCCATGTTTGGCTTTGAGACGGCAAGTATCAATAGAGTGACGGAGGTCGGTTGCAATAGCTTGGAGTATCAATGACGTTGACTCAGGGGAGTTTGAGGTAGTTGCTTTGGCCAACCGGAAGAACAAATGTGCCTTGGCGAAGTCCCCTTGGTGATACGAGTTCGCTCTTGCGCTTTCGAACTGATTTATCAACGAAGCATGTAATGACTTAACATCCTGAGGAGGTGATGCTTTCGCAGTTGTTGCAGTGAAGGGTCCATCCAAGAGGGTTTGTATACCAGTGCTGATGAAGTCGAAGGTGTAGGGATCAACATGTTGTTCCGCGTGGGGCTCCTTATTGGATCCGGTCATATCAGGAAGGCAACAGCCACCAGAAGTTGCACGATGGATCCAGGCAGTGGTATGACGATCGAAACACATTTCCAGACTTGTCCATGACTCAGAGAATAGGTCACAGCTTCCTGCATCTGGACTACAGCCGGTGGATACAGCCAACTCAATACAAACCTCTCTGAGTCTATGGCCAAATGAATCTTCGGTAGATAGATATTCATGGTCCAAGTTGGCTTCCATTGGGTCAGAACCAGGATGAGGACTTCCGACATGTGTAAACACATCCGAAACAGCAGCACAACGTCCGTTTCTCGGCGAAGGAGGTTTCAAAGGAGACATGGTCCGGAAGAGAGACAATCCGGATATGGAGGATGCTGAAGACCTTAGTGTGGAGCCACTGGGTATGTGAGAGCCATTGTGAAGATCTCCACAAACTCCGGGATAGAGAGTACGAATTGCGTTCATCACTTCCGAAACGCACACGGTGATTTGCCTGTTGTAGTCATTGATGTCATCCGTGGTCTCAAAGCCCGGTCCCTGGGAATCCGGAACAGTTCTGGCCTCAGATGGATCAAGTCGGAAGAGCCCTACGACACTTTCGACCTCCGCAACAAGGTTGGGCATGACGGGAGATGTTTGTTTCCTGTAACACATAAGATCGACGTGCATAGAGGGTGGAGCTCACATACCATGAATAGGCGACCCCCTCCATGATTTGTCGTGCACGATGTGCCAGTTCGTGTAATATTCGCTGCCGCGCAGTTGAAGAGATATGCTGCGAAAGCAACATGCCATAGCTCTATGTATACGTTAGAAAAGACTTTTGCATGGCTTCGGCTCACAGTACTCACCTCTGGACTCGTTATCAGTGATGACAGATAAGACGCAAAAAGCCAGCGTGTACATAGGAAGTACGGCGCTGCTTGTTGCTGTTGAGAGGAAGGGTCCAATCTTGCTACGATGGCCTTGCCCAGATCTAAGACACGTGAAGGGATAACCCTCGTGAGCTTATTGTCCTTGAGAATCGACAGCAGTTTCTCGAGGGCCGAAGAAAAGAAGTCATCAACAGCCTTTGGATCTTCGTTAGGATACGTAGCAGAAGGCTGGCTCTTGTTCCGGAAGGATCGTCTGTCTGCTTGAGACAATATGAAGTTTCCATCTCTGAGGGTTTCTAAGAGCCAATTTTCTAAGTGATGACGGGCTGTCCTATCTAGCTGATCAAGGTACGCATTCATGACGGTGATGACGAACTTATCGCTCCCGGACTTCTGATGAGACAAAAGCCCAGCACAGATAATTCCCCAAGTGTTTGATGATGGTCCGTCATGGATATGATCACTCGTAGGGACCAGTTTGAGAAGAAGACCGAGAACATCGGACCGGGAGAAATCCAGAAACTTTTTAATACTTTCGTACTCGGTCCTATCTGACGGTCTCCTGAATTGGTTCTCAAAACTCGTGTTTCCGGGCAGACTGTGGGAATATGGCCTGAATAGAGTTGCGAACACATCATCCGGGAGTTCTAACAATCGACCGAGTAAGAAGGACGGATCAAAAGAGACGCGAGATAGAAAAGTCAGTAACGTTTCTCGAGTGTCCGGCGACAAACTGTCCATGAAGGAACCATTTCGGTGGTCCGGTGAATGGTTGCTCAAGATCTCCGGGACAGGCGACTGCGTGTCCCACTCATCACAAGCCTGATTGAGTGTTTGAAAAGTGTTGAGAAGCAACGAGAGCTTATTCCGGTCTCCGGATTGAATTGACTCAGTGAGTTCGTTTCGTAATTCCTTTGCGCTTTGGGCGATTCGGTTCCTGGCTTCGCATGATGTTTCCAGCCAGTGTAACCGGTGGTCAATGTAGTCGCTTTTACGCTTTTGGTACTTCTGCAGACGCCTTAGGTAAGATAACTCGGCCAAGGTAGTCCGCGGTAGGCTTCCTTGTTGCTCCATGATAGTGACCTGTGTTGTTATGACACCAGTCTAATGGTGAGCGTTGGAAACAATGGCAGCAGAAACCTACTCGAACATTGGAACATGTCGCTGTTTCGTGGGTAGAGAGTCCGAGTGATGGGAAATATCGCAGTTATCAAGAAGCGACGACACCGCTATAATGTATAATGGTTAGCCGCCGTTGTATCGTGGACAGATGCCAACTCATTCAACAGCAGCTTGTGATTAGTACAAGATTGATGCAAGCTGCCGATTGGTTGTGGAGTAGAAGAAAATGTCCGGACGAGTCGCATACGCACGAAGGAGATAGACAGAGAACTTGGAAGGATCAAATGCCTTCTTGATCAACGCGATGCCATGTAGCAACAAGGTGATTCAGGTGTGCTGATAAAGTTCGTAACACCGGTCACAGCGTTGTCAATTGCTGACCACAGCGATACAAAAGAATGAAGGATGGGAGCATCAGCGAGAAGCTCGAATCGTCTGCTTTCGGTGCTGAAGTGTGGGTGCCAGGGCGAGAGCTTGCATCACGAGCCCTTATGCCCCGGACAAGTGGCGTGGCATGCATGAGTTGTGTAGCCTATCAAGGCACTCCGAGATCAAGCATTCCTGTTGCAAGATTTCTGGTAACGCATTTGAGAGGACGGCTGTGACATGGCAGGAGCATCAGAAACAGCGAGGTGCATGATCGGTCCAAATGCCAACGCAGCGTGACCGGGGGTGCATAAAAACGGCTGGGTGGACCAAACAGACACTCAAACCCATACCCCGAGACAGATTTGAGAGCTTGTTCCCTGATTAACGAGCACTTCTCGCAAGGCCAGGCGGCCTTTTTGACGACCGCCTGAGGATGTCGCGCGAATGAAAGAGCGATCCCGCGACGCGGCTCCCTTGGTTGATTCGTGCCCCGCTCGTGCCACCACCAATCATCGTAGGCGGTCATCTTTTCTAGAAAATACCATCACATTTTCACAAAACCGGCAGTGCTCGATCAATTCCATCCGTACGCAGCGACTGAAGTGTAGAAAGAGTATTATACAATTAATGCAGGACTGGAGAGTTATGATATTCCACAAATGGCAACGTAACCATACTCGTGAATTGTTAGCCACATCTTACTCGTTCGAGACCTTGACAATCAATTTGCCACGAACGCGGCCTGTCTTGAGCGTTTCGAATGCTTTAGGTACGTCTTGAAGGCTGAATGTTTCGGCAATGACCGGCTTGACCTTGCCTTCAGCCATCCATTGTCCAATCTGCTTGAAGTCGTCCTCTTTGGCGTGACACGTCAGGAACTCGTACTTCAGCGAACCACCCCCCAAGAATCGTGGCAGAAGGAAGATGGGCAACAGACGGCGGAAGAAGTCCATGGTCATGGTAGCTCCGACGTTGACAACTTTCGTGGTCGGCTTGGTGAAGTAGTGAGCCTGCCAGTACAGTTCTGGCGAGCCGACAAAGTCGACGATAAGGTCGAAGCGCTTGCCAGCGCGAGTGCAAACCTCCAGAGCGTCTTCAGTACGATAGTCAATGACTTCATCGGCGCCGAGGCTTTTGCAGAGTTCCACGTTCGGTCCAGAGCATGTAGTTGTGACCTCACAGCCCATGGCTTTGGCCATCTGGATACCGAAAGAGCCAGTACCTCCTGAACCACCGTTGATGAAGATCTTGTCACCAGACTTGACGTTGGGAACAATGCATTGGTAGGCAGTCAAACCCGCGACACCGACACAGGCAGCTTCCTCAGGCTTCACACCTTCGGGGAGAGCGATGGTTCCGTCACGGCCAGCGACCAGGTACTCGGCCATAGCACCGAAGAGAGGGGGTTCCGTCTTACCAAAGACAGCTTGGCCGGGCTTCAAGTCGCTTCTCGTGGTCTTGACAACCACACCGGCAAAGTCCATACACGGCGATGCTGGCTTGGAAATGGCCATCTGGCCAACAATGGGAGCTTCAGGCAATTTGTAGTCGACTGGGTTGAGAGCAGCATAGTGGACCTTGACAAGAGTTTGGTCCTTGCCGAGCGAGTTTGCAGATTTAGGCAAGGCTGCGTTGTTGTTGAGCTCGAGACTCTTCTCGATGGTGCCCTTGATGGTGGTCCATTGAGATGCTCTCATCGTGGAGGGGATCGTCGCGGCCATGCTTACGGTCGCGTGGAGATATCAGATTGGGGTGATGAAGTTGCCAGATGCGAATTTTAGTGATCAGTATCGATACGGATAGGATGAGTCGACGTGAGCCCTTTGATCAGATGTTTCTTTGGGTTTGTTGCGGTGAAGTGGTGGAATATTGGAAACTCGCGAACTCTTGATTTCGAAATGGCTTGTGATTATGACATAGATAGGTTGAGCACTGACCACTTTTCTCCCAAGAAGACTTCTGGCTGGGCGCTCCTTCCTCCAACTCTCGGACACGATCATTCCTGGTCTCTTGACTGCCATCTTCATGGACAACCTTACATGCAAGACGACCTCACTCCAAACTGCAAATCAGTAGTTGCAACCTCGGAACTGACGCAGCTTCCGAAAATGCTAAACACCAGATCTCTGCTCGGTTGAACGGACTAAAGACGCCTCCCCCGTTTTTCTTATCTCTTTCGCTAGGGAGAGGTACATATTCCGTACCTGCCTACCCGCCAAATAACGACTCTGCATCCGCCTTCAAGCACACAACCACATGGCATACCAATGTCGATCAACGACCTACATACGTACCTTTATTGATGTCTTAAGATTCAAGACCAGGCCCAGAATCATCTCTCCAGACTTATGGCTGATCAACCAGAGTTCTCGCAAACGGGGATCGAGGTAGTTGCCAGCCAGGGGCGATGTGCCTTGTCCACGTAACCTTTTCAACACTTCGGCGCTTTTTCTTCAAAATGGTGGAGTCTCCTGCATTCACGTACCTGTATAACTCATGGTCGTACCTTTCACTTTTTCCTCCCTGCATACTCTCCACGTTCTCTGAAACAAGACGGGTCGTAGTGGCAACGCGCCGTTCGGCGGTAGCTGGGGGACTTCAACGTTGGACCTGACCAGAACGTAAGTCGGCGCCTGTAAGGGAGGGAGAGACGTTTTCAGCCTCCATGTCTATCAGTCAAAATGATCCTTCTCTTTGTCATTGTCCTTTCCTTATTTCATCTTCTTCCTCACGTCTCTCTTTCGTGCAGGTTCCTTATATACCCTTAATAATTCTTCGTCTGAGCAAGTCTCCTGTCACTCTTTCATTCCTTCCTTTCAAATATTCAAGATGAGAAGCACTATCCTTCTATCTGCCTTCTCTCTGGCCTCTATGGGCTCTGCCGCGGCGCATGGAGGTCATGGTTTCGGTCTTCAACGCCACCAGGCTGTTCAAAGCAGTAGCAAGGCTAGCACAGTTACTATCAAGACATCAAGCAAAGCCACAACATCTTCCTTCAAGACCTCTTCGAAACCCGCCACCAGCTCATCCAAGGTGAGCTCAAAGTCTTCTTCGAAAGTCAGCTCGAAGTCGTCCTCGAAAGTCAGCTCAAGCTCAAAGTCTTCCTCAAAGGTCTCGTCAAAGGCCTCGTCCTCCACCAAGGCTGCTAGTAGCTCGACCAAGCCAGTCTCGAAGAGCTCTTCTTCGACCAAGGCGGCATCTCCGACTTCCTCGATCATGAGCCTTGCCTTCAAAGCTGGACTTTCTGGTTACCCCGGAATCGAAACTCTCGATCTTTTCAACCAGCAATGGGTACCTTACATTTCATGGTACAGCAATTACGAACCCGTTGCTCCCAACATCAACGCCTCGTCTCATACCGTCGTCGGTGCACCAATGCTGTGGGGCAAAGGAGATCAATGTCTGACCAACAACCCCGACGGCCCAGTCGACAAATGGCGTCTCGGCAACTTCACCGAGTACGTGACAAGCGGCGAAACACACCCCGACGTCTTCTTTGGTTTCTACGAGCCAGACTGCGACTGCCCTTCTTCCAGCCACATCACAGACGTCAATGTCGGCGTGCAGAAATGGAATGAATTGATCAAGCCCCTCCGCAACCGCGGTATCGCACTCGGCTCGCCTCCCATGTGCACCCAACTCGATCAATCTTGGCTCACCAATTTCGCCGCTCAAGGCGTCACCCGGGACATCACCAGCATCCACGTCAACAAGCCCACTGTGGCCGAGGGCATCAAGGTTGTCGAGTATTACGCCAGCAAATTCGGCAAGCCAGTCTGGGTCAGCGAATTCACCTGTGTCAATGACCAAAACTGGAGTTCTTGTGGTGACCAAGCCACTGTCAATGCTTTCATTGATGGTATGGTCAAGTACTTCGAAGGCAATGATCAGGTTATTGCTTATGGTGCAAACAATGGCGAGGGAGTGCCTGGCGTTTGGAACCTGATGACTAGCTCTTGGCCTCCGCAGCTCACTGCTACTGGTCAACATTATCAGTCTGTTCTCAAGAGCCTTGCCAGCTCAAACACAAAGTGCTAGAACTCTGGAAGTTCGGTGATTATCTAAGGCGTTGTTTGGAATACATTTTGTCATTCGGTTTTTTGTGCTTGATACATGAGTATATATTTTAGATATAGGGCAGGACCCAAAAATCAGATTATCGATTTCACGCATCAAACTTGTCTACTCAACTCTTGATGTGACTCTGTCTTGCAACGCTGGTAGCTGATTATGTAACAAATATCGAAGCAAAAAGAATTGTATAGTGAGAAAACATAAGCTGTAATTTGATCGAGTAGCAAAAATCTCAAGGCCCATCTCCTAACCATGTCAGGATTTGCTTCCATATCCTTCCGAAGCAACTGCAAATCCCAACTCCCAAACTCCAGATCCCTGTCCGTGAAGAGCAAATGTGTAATAACATGAAAGAAAAAGCCGAGTCCAAATATGACACAGGGCAGTAAGGATATCAGAAGCATGGCAGCAGCAAAGGTGGCAAGTCCAGCAAGCGAGACGATTTTGAACAAAGACCGAGAATCGACGGCCATTACGAGTCTGGAAAGCCGAGTGATGCAAGTTAAGAGCCAGGATTCGACGACCATTCGAGCAGGAAGTTTTGTGGTTGAAAGGCGAGGATGGTTATGCTCTTCTAGCATCTTGGAGTCTGTCGTTTTCAGTGTCAGCATCGAATCCTGGTAAACTCTGCAGTGCACCAAACTTACTCTTTCTTCCCGTCGATTCATCATATCGAATTTCGTGAAGAACAGATAGCAGACTGCACCTCACACCTTCTTGCGTTTCTGTCCAGCCTGAGCAGCAGCAGCAGCCACATCTCTCTCTGCCAACTGCTCCCTCAACTCCCTAACCTCATCCTGCAACAACCTTACAACCTCCCACAACTCATCCACATCACTCTGCTTAGCCCCATCAGCTTGAAACGACGCAGCAGCCGCAGCAGCAGCAGCAGCAGCAGTCAATGTCGCATTGCTTCCTGTACCACCAGCTCCAGCTCCAACACCACCAGAAGATGCAGCTTTAGTCTTGTGGTTTTCGCGATACCGGCGTTTGGCTTCTTCACGCTCGGCATCGGTGTGGTATTTGCGTGGTCGTCCTCTGCTACGTTTGTTGTGGTTTGGTGATGTTGTGGTGTTATTGTTGTTGGAGAGGGAAATGTGGTTGTGGGGGTTGGTGGTGGGTTCAGTGATGGGGCTTTGGGCTGGCATGCTCATTGGAGAGGATGAGCTTGCAGCCATTTTCGCGTCGTTATCACTCATGTTGTGTTGTAACTTTTGTGTTTTTGTTGCTGTTGATAGATGATTTGCAGCAGATGGAAGAGTGAGGAGATGATGAGTTATAAAGTGTCAAAAGGTTATTTGCGATCCGAGTGAAACCACAAAAAGGTGTTTGATAATTGTTCATTCACTTTCTGGTTGCTGCCCTCCCTTGTGGAAAGAAACAAAGGAAAAAAAGCCGAAAAAGATAAAAGGAGAGTTGAGAAGAAAAAAGGAAATTCTTTGTTTTCTTTGCATTTTTCTACAGATTCCCCGCAGTGACTTTTTGCTGACGCAATCGTTGAATTGGCCCGAGCGTTATACTCTTATCATTCTGGCAGGCTTCGTTTGCTGTCTCCTTTGTTCATTCTTCCACCGCACAAACATCGATACATTTATTGACTCAAGACAAACCACCTGTGAGGTCAGTAGTAAGGAGCTCCATTGCTGTATGTCTGCAACCACGATGTATGCATCTAGCTTTGACAGCCACTTCCCTCTTTGTTATAACACTCTGTCGAGCTGTTTGATCTCATAATTGTGTCTTTGATCTTGGGCGGTCTTCAGTAGGAGTGTGGAATATTCGCACCTTGATAGACCTGCCAGTCATGACGGGTGATGATCAAAGAGAATTGACGTTACTTTGCCTCTCCGAGCATTCCTCTCAGTTTTTGGTACCACGTTACATACTTGGAGTCTTCGGCACACTGCAAAGTTGTGGCGTCACCAAAGGTAAGCCTTTTGTGATTAGGATATGCCTGGATACAGCTACTTTCTACTACACGCCATTTACAAAGAGGCTGCTTTACTCTTCTCGTCCACTTTCCTTCTCGTTTTTCCTGGTCTTCGCAAGCTAGTCTTGGGTCTTACACCACATCCTGGACCCCTTCATTATCCGTTGGTCATCATCGTTCCCATAGCACTGTTTCACTCCTCTTCGCCATCAAACAGCTCAGCGACAAACCTCGAACCTGTCTGTCTACGCTTTTGACGAGTCGACAACGGTTCAAAGTCGTCGCCGAGTTCATCGATCTCGTCGCTCTTTCTCTTTGCAGGGGTGTTGTTTGACGAGTTGAGTCTCTTCCAACGCATCTTGATGCTGGCGCCAGTTCTGTCAATTCCATGCTTGGACAGCAGTCGTGCACTGCACACTGCGAATCGATCACCCACATTCAAGGCTGCCAGACTTGGATCTTCGTCGATTTCCTTGAGAATCTCGGTCATAGCCTTGATTTCCTGTTCGGACCAACGCTCAGAACGCTTCTTCGCATCATCAATCAAAGTTGGATCGGCGCTGTCAACGCGTTGCTCATTCGTGACAGTGTTGCGAACAGGATCGTTAATCGCTGTGAATTCTGTGCCAGACAGTCTCAAGGCGAGAGGTACACTGAGAAGAATATCGTGAGATCCACCAGTGCCAGGGTTGATGGGGGTGGAGGTGTCCTCAGTATTCTGGACAGCTTCTCGCTCACGTCGATGCTTGTGGTATCGAATGAGGATAGCAACAGACGTGCGATCAGTGTCGAACTGGGTCTTCAGACGTAGCCTACACACGTCTGCGCGTTGTGTTGTGGTTGTATTGGCATGAGCAGGGTCTTTCTCGAGGGCATCCATGATTCTGATCATCGCCTCGTTTTCCTGCGGCGCCCACGCGGCGGCTTTCCTGATGCTAGCATCCTTCTCCTCGACGGATCCGACCTTTTTGGCGCTGCGCGAGGCGGGTGTTCGGGCTTTAGGCGCGATAGGAGTCGGATGATGCTTTGTCAGATCATTGTCAATTGCTTCCGGAGTTTCCAACCATCCCAAACTTTTCCACATGGCCAATAGCCTTTCGCCCTTCTCTTTCGGTTTGCTGCCTCCAAATTTGAGGATTCTCAGCCAGCGACTTTGGTCGCGGATCGTCGGGTCGTATTGATTGAAGAAGTTGCACTTGGTTTGAGCATAATCTTCAGCATTCCAGCTCATGGCAGCAGCGATTATTCTGTCTGGCTCGGGAAGTTGATCGACCCCTTCAGCATTTAAACCACTCTCCAACCAGTCAGGTGGCTTGATTGATTGGACCTGAGGTAGGGCTGTCAACAAGCCATGGTAGTCGTCAGGATAGTCAACAGGAGCACGGCTCGCCACTGTTAGCCATGTATCATCGAGAGTCTTTACTCCTGGTGTTCCAGGACGAGAGGTGATAGCCCGAGTTTCGTGCACAACAGAATCGTCACGCTCTGATGCGAGTTCACTGTTGGTTGATCCACGGACAGGTCTTCTCTTGCGGGCCGTACGCAACACGGGGTCCAACTTTACGGCTGGAAGAGAAGTCGGCTTGGTGACAGGAAGAGGTGCTGACTTGACAGCAGGACCAGGAGTATTTGTCGAATTTTCTGGGACTTGAGCTGACAAGCGTCCACAAGCTTGAAACAGTTAGCATATTTGTTCAACTTCATCCTACTCGTGAGGGGAGCTACTTACTCGCCAGACGTTCATCCTCACTATGATCATGATACTTGCAATAATCATGACAACACGAGCAATCCTCGCCTTCTCTCTGATCTTGGAATGAACGCTCATACAAGTTTTTGAAGAAGGAACTGGACTTGGGATGCTTTAAATGGTCGTCACTAACGCCATCGTCGACAGAGGGGCGCCAGTGATTGAAGTACGTATCTTCCACATAACGCAATAATGGTGAGGATGCACCCACCATCTCTTCGATCACCGAAACGTGTCCATAGTGGAAGAGTTCAGTGTTATTAGTTTCATCGTTTCTGCAGGCCTTCTGCAGTTGTGAGATGGACGAGCGCATGAGGGCGATACATCCCGCGGCGTGACCCAGGAAGTAGAGTTCTGTCAGCTCGTACCAGCTGACGGTGTCGACTTTACCAGTGTAGAGCCATCCAAAGAACAGTGTCAACACAGAACGGCCGGTCTCGAGCACATAAGGATGTCCTTGAACACTAGGAGAAGGCTGTAGTTTAGGGCAATAATGGTTGACCAGAGATCGTGGAACCATGAAAGATTGTGGCATGCGCTCGTTGGTGCGGATCTCAACTTGCTGCTGATCACTAGCAATCAGGCGCCTTGATGGAAGAGTCAGTTATGCGCCGAGTGGTGGAAAAACGACATCAATGGTTGGCACTCACGTCAAAGTCTGTTGAGTCCAGATGTGACTGCTCCAAGCCTGTGGCGCAGCCATGGCGAGAGACGCGATTGAGATGTCGAGGAAAGAAAAGAACAAAACAAAAAAAGTCGATACTGATTAAAGTGAGCGTGACAGAGTGTTATGGTATTAGGTGAGTGAAAGCGGGGGTGCAAACAGACGCACGCGATAGATGAAAGCGAATGGGGCACAGCTCGTGCATCGCACTTGCTCAATCTCTCTGACCGCATCTTCGTCAAGAATCCCATCATGCGTCGAGTTAATATAAATGCAGCCAAGACCAGTCTAACTCGGAAGTTTCGCATCAATGCGCTTTACATGAAGCTACTTTTGACTTGCAGCATCTACCATCTTCAAGCAGGTTCCATGCTTTCGATCCAGGGTTGTTCACGCCCGGTGCTCGAATAAAGTACAACACAGCTGATCTTGAGACCGACGACAGTATGTGGGAAGTGTGCTATCACTTCGACGCATCGTTCCCTTGTCTCAGAGCAGATATCAAATGACGAGGTTGCTCATGAAGGTAGTCATTAATCAGACTCGCTCTTTCTCTCCAGTATTCGTCATGGTCAATCATATCATTTCCACGGCGGCATCAAAGACACTCTTTCTTCAATCTTCTTCAATTCCATGCTCGTAGTCATCGCAAGGATGACGGCAGCGAGAACAGCCATTCAGTAACATAGCTCTCAAATATGACAGATTTCGTAGTGATAAGCGTAGTAGACAATGACTATCATTTTTGGGACATCGAAAAAGCGATACTCGCAGCAGCGTGACACCCCTGGATGCCCGTTCTGTATCTTCTGCAACCCTTCTTGTCACCCTCGTCTGGTCCTTTGTTCATTTGCTGTTTGAGTGGTTCTAGTCGAGATCGTTGTGATGCATGACTTTTCCCTTGTTTTGACTCTTGGCCTCTCTTGGACACTCAAGCGAAGCTGGCATCTTTGAGTCTTCTAATCGACCGCAGGCTACGCAATGGTTAGTCAAACGCTACAACCGACAGAGCGTTCTAACGTACTCGCTTCCCATTCTTCCTTGCTTAGGTGCTCGTGGTACTCGCAAACCTTGTTGCAACAAGAACAATCGTCAAAATCGTCTAGGTCTTGAAAGTTATCGCGAATTGCAATACCCTTCATGTTCTGGTAGATGAAGTTGGCTAGCAGGTTGTCGGGATCCTTGTAGCTGTCGAATAGGGATGAATCACCGTTATCGACTTCGGGTGTCCAATGAGCAATGTAGACATCCAGCACCCATTTATACAGCGGCGAGTGCTGCGTGATGTTCTTCAACATCAGTAGGACAGCGCCATAGTCTGGCAGGACCTCGTCTGACTCCGAGAATCCCCTAAGAATATCGCGGCGGAGGGCGATGATGTTCACCCGATCGGCGAATATGAATAGGCGAATATCGCAGACCCAAGATCTAGGTTCACTTAACTTGCCCGTGTAGATCCAAGCCACGAAACACTTGAGCTGCTCGCTCGACAGATGAACCTCGAAGCGATCCTTTTGAGCTTCGAGAAAGTTCCCATTAAGTGCAGCGAAATAGTATGGGGAGAAGAAGCAAAGCAGCTCCTTGTGAATGAATACCTCGGCCTCACCTTTGGCCGAAGCGAGCGTGATCATTTTGGTTGACTTGGTGACAGCGTCACTGTGATTTATTAGCTTCCACAGGGCTGAGTTTGAAGTATGACTCACGACACTGCTTGTGTTGACCAAATGTGGTGTGACCATTTGGCTGAGGGATTGTCTTTGGCCGAGAGGTTGTCTATAGCTGCCTGAGTAGCCATGTTGATGACAAGTGGAAGGAAGGTTGGCGGTATAGAACTTTTCGCAACAACAAGGAACCAGCAGTGGCTAGAAACCGAACCGATCCCGGATTGATGGTCAGAAGTGACAGCGTCCGGCTGTGAGATATCGATTACTATTATCGGTGTCAAGTGTGCGCGTGAGACAACGTTCTTGGTCGTTAGATCGATGGCCTTTGTTGTGATCTTCGTGTGAGAGCTAACAAGCTTTCGATGCGGGAACCTGGCAATCATGTATCAGCTCCAATGTGCATAGCCAAGAACAGTGAAGGACAAGGATCTGTACGTTTGGTTGCGCAAGTCTAGTGTGGGACTTCGATTTCTGAGCGCGTTCAGCAGTAGCGGAAAACAGAATCTCCAGACGTGTTGTCTGGATGTAGGCATGTGATGAAGCTATGAAAGCAAACAAAGATGAAGCGACGGAGTAGCAGAGTAAGGAAGTGAGATAATTCATTGCGCATGAAGGCAATCACGAACGACTCACTTTCGCTCTTTCCCTTCACTTCGTCACGAGTGGCACTATGCCTAGTCTTGAAAGTTATTATGCATTTTTGATAGACCAATTCTTACCGCATTTGATTCCCAGAACGCCTCGCTAAACTTCAATACCCATTCCTCACAACATCAAGTCTCCCAGAATCAAACTCTGCACCACGAACTCATCTCCGACGATTCTGACCTTGCCATCCCGACCAACCGCAACCATCTTCTCCTTGCTTTCATCCTCTCTCTTCCTCTTACGTCCTTTCCTCGCGGTGCCCCCATCTTCAACACTGCCATTACGGAAGAGTATATTCTCTGCTTCTTCAATGGTGCCTTCAACGTATACCCAGCCCCACCCTTCTTCAGCATCGAGAATACGTTTGGCAGAGTCGAGACCTGAGACTCTGCGAACGACACTGGCGCCCAGAGCTACGGTGAGGAAGGCGTAAGCACGTCTGGCTTCCCATTTTCTGCCACCTGCTCCGGCACTGACGAGGAGAACTCTACCGCCTTGGAGCAGTCTTTCGCGATCTTGTATCGTTTGCGCCAATTTGACGGTCGTTGGGACGTAGGGTGTCAGAGTGCGGCTGCGCACGGCACCGGAGAGGAACGCTGATTCACCAGCTGGCAGGAGATATTTGGTCCATGGTAGAACTGTGCCTGAGGCGATCGAGTCAAGGATCCAACGGCCTGAAAGACATGGTAAAGAGAGTGCGAGCGCTTGAACATACTTGGCTCTTCGAGAATGCTTGTCTGCAATCAAAGCGACGAAACCAAGAGTTTTAGCGCGAGCTGATAGTATCAAGGCGTCAGTGTCATCAACTGCCGAGGACGAAGGCGACCGTGGTTCTTCAGGAGCATCTCCGAGATCGCGAACAGAAAATAGTTCATCAAAGCCTTTGTCTAGTATCAGGCCACCATGTGATTGTATATATTCGAGAATTCGGTTCTTCTCGGGAGAGTCTGCGCTGTATGATACTGCAAATGCCATACCAGAAAATATTCCCCGACCAGCTGGAAGTGGTGAGGCAAATTCAGGTCGTGCCAACGATCGCACTGAGGCGATAGTCGAAGTGTGTATCGATGTCACTGTACCTCTTCTGGATCTCGAGGCTGGTGTTGCGAGGGTAGTGTTTTGAGGTACAGGCGTCTGCGGGCGGGAGGAGTGTCCGGTAGCAATGGTTGTCATGCTCGCTGTAGACGAATTGTAATTTCTGCCCTCGAAACGCACCCACATAGTTTGTGTGAGGTAGGTGTTTGTGACAGGCACCTTGAGCAATGCCGCAGCCGAGACACGGTTTGGTGCTGACACACTGTCTCGATCCTTAACCACTAGTTGCAATGTGTCGAACCCATGGACATCAGTCTTTGGGTAAGATTCGGGCTCGACATTCTCGACTTTGTCCTGGAAGCCTACGACGACATAAGTTTTGCTACGCATGCCTTGCAGGTCAACTTTGACTTGATCACCACGTCTCAGATCAAGGCGTCGTACTAGGAATGAATCAAGCTGTGTGATTGTACCATCATCAAATCGAATACGGAGTTTGAGACCGTCCAGAGTCGCTGCTCCCAAGCATGTAGCTGGGTAGTATGCTTGTCCAGTACCTTTGAACAGAGCCAACACTCTGTCAGGCTGTGTGACCTCAGCAGCTGTGTCAGTGTTCTCATCATGACCATGGTTCTGTTCAGAGGCGGCATCAGTCATAGACACATCAGTAGCAATGTCTGTTTGCTCAGTCGTAGTGGTCGTGCTTTCTTGAGCAGTTCCTGCCTGAATAACAGAATCTGCTGGCGCGATGGCTTTTCCCTGTTGGGGACCATCGCCGGGTGAGAGGCGCTGTGCGTGTGAGAGCTTCGATCTTGGTGCTTTCACAGCCTCTTGTCTTCTATAGATTGGTGTTCGCAATGGACTCTGTTCAGAGTTTCTCCGTTTTGGCCGTACGAGCCTTCCCTTATTGATAGGTGTTTTCACTTCGACCGACTTGAGAGCCAGCATTGTGTCGCGCGCGTTTGTTGCCGCAGATGCACCAGCTTGCTCTCTTTTTCTAACAGAAGGTGGAGTCGATTGGCCATTGTTGTCAGGTGGTGTTAGTTGACGCACTTCTTCCTGCACTCCATGGTCTACCGCCGCTTCAACTTGCTCAGTGTCGGCAGACCTGTCTGGTAAATCTGCCACAATCTGATCTTTTGTAGACTTGGAGATTGCCTCAGGCAAGTCTTCTAGTGGTGTTTCGACTGGCTCATGAGGCTGCGAGTTGGGGTCGATAGTGCTTGCTGTCTCTGCATGTGTCAACTCTACCGGTCTGGCCTGTTCAGGACCATCAGCAGTACTGCTGGCAACTTCAACACTGTCTTCTTGCTGCTTTTTGGGTGGAGCGTGATCATGAAACGTGACTGTCCTCGCGACCGTTTTGACCGGACTCTGAACAACAGCTTGTGGCTTGACCGGGCTTTTGTTATCCACCTTCGATCTCGTCCTCTGCAATCCTCTTGCCTTCTTCCCATACAAGCGCATCTTTTTTGCAGGTGGCGATGTCATGAGATCCATAAAATCGTGATCGTCGTTTGAGAGTATATCAATGCCTAAGTCTAGGTCCTTACTTGCACCAGCACTGGGTGGGGTAGGATCAGTGGCAATATCTGCAAAGTTGAGGATCCCAGCAGCTTTGCGCGGACTCTCAGTACTCGATACTGAGTTCTGCGCTTGACTTTGAGACTGCAACTGGCTCGCACGGTGCTTTTCAAATTGTGGAAATGAAGAGATAGCAGGAGAGCCGCCATTTCCGATGCTAAAAGCCTGCTGCTGATCGTGGGTCACACCAGCAGCCGGCTCGTGATGCCGATTGGAAGACACAATCTCGTCTGCCGGATCGGTATCGGGGACAGTAGAGCTCTGCTTATGGTTGTTTTCTCTCAGATCCTTAGTCCTCTGCGACGGAGCAGGCCGCGTGTCGGGCAATGGTGACGATACACCTGTATGGTTGTCTCCAACTCGAGCTTCGTTTGTGATGTTCAGAGCCTCCTCCTCTTCTAGTTCATCAGTCACAGCAGGAAGTTGAGGAGGACTACTCGGTAGGCGATTCTGCGTTTGAGTAGCGACTTGACTAGTTAATGGTGGTGGCTTTGGAATCGAGGAAGACTCTGCAGCATCGCGTTTCAGGCCGTTCAGACGCTGGATTGTTTGACTGAGGGGATATGAACCGGGTACGAAAGATGACATGGATGAGGGTTCAACCAGGGGTGGTGGGAGCTGAGTCTCTTCCTGTCGTGTGGGCTGCGAGTCGGCAACAGCATAGTCGGTAGTGTCGGCATCCCGGCTCAGCATCTGCGTGGTGGGTAGTTGATGTGAGCTTTGTTCACGGCCCGAAGGGACAGAGGCGTGTGGCATATCAACGTCCAAATTGTGCTGGCTGGAGTGCGTCGAGGTACGGCTCGAAGAGTCGACTTCATCGTTCTCTTCGTCGGACCGGTTGGGCTGAGGTGAAGATGAAGCTTGTCGCTGACTGAATCTTATTGACTGAGCAAACTCATCGTACTCGTCCATAGAGTCGCTCGCCGGGCTATCCTGAACTTGATCTTCTAGGCTGACTCCTTCGCGGTCGTGATATTCCCATTCATTCTCGCCTCGGTTCTCCAGGGCGTTCATAATGGCCGCATTGTTCTGAAAAAGACCATCTCTTGGACCCGGGCGGCTCAATCTGCCTGCCATGTTGACGGAACGACTAGGACTCTGTACCAGGCCCTTCAGCGGCGAAGAGAAAGCTAGATTCTGTCCAGGCGAACTCTGTCTGATATTCGGGCTTGGTCGACTCAATACTGGGTCGCTTCTCGGAACGTTGGGGATGGGACTCGAAGGCGATTGAGTTGCGTGAAACAGTTGAGTGCTGTTCAGAAGTGGAGCATTGCCAAAAGCGAAAGCTGACATAGCACCTGAGCCTGGAGTCTTTGTGCTTGTAGTAGAAGGTACAACATCTCCACGGTGAGTGCGCTTACGGCCAGCTGTCGCAGGTGTTTTGGGGAAGGTAGGTCTTGCGACAGAGCTCAGGAAGTATTGACCTTCATCTTTCTCCTCGTCTTCGTCGCTGGAAAGCTCATGGTATGTAGGCTGGGGCCAGTGTTGCATCAAGTCAATCTGCGGCGTCTCTTGCTCGGTGTCTGGAGCGGCATCGTCGTCGAGCTGAGTGTCGCCTTCGGAACCAAGACCGCTGGTGAAGTTCTTGTAGAATTGTGAGGGCATTGGCTGCGTATCGCCATCGAGATCGATAGGGAGAGGAAAGCCATGGAAAGTTGTATGCTTGACTAATGAGGGTACATGATGTTGTTCGTCTGTGTCTCTCTCGTCCATGTCAGATAGATTTGAGGCGGCAGGAGCGGTAGACGAAGGCTTCATTCGCTGAATCTTTGTGTTTGACGTGTGGCGAGGGCGTGTCTGCTGATTTGGATTGGGAGCATGGTTTGATCTTTGCAATGGCTGGGTTAATGAGAAGAGAGTGTTTTCCTGCACGTCGCTGTTAGTCGCCGCGCTGCATATCCTGGTCGTCGATCCTTCCCCCAGTCGCAATTGCCTCGACTACTCACCTGTAGTATTTTCTCATGCAGTAAAGATATGCCGTCCTCACTCTCGAGGCTGTTTTGTTCCTGGCTCGCCATTCCCTTCTCCGCACTCAGCTGCATCAACAAGTGCTTTCGTAAAGTGGTTTTGGTGGCGTACCTGACGCGACGGTAGACGCGATGGTGCCATTGACGTGTTGGCGCACGGACTGAAAGTCATCGAAGATATCGTGGAAGCCATGAACAAAGAACTCTCTGACATAACTCGAATATTGACATAATCGTCATCGAAATCATGGACTCCAATTGAGCCTTCAGTTGCTTCTATATGGCGCCTATCCATCCAGTAACTTTTGTCTATCTCCTGTCTATTTACAGACCCCGTCATATCTCCAGCAATGCAAATGAAACAAGAATCGAAAAAAACGAAAAGCAATAATCATGTGCCTCTTTACCATACCCAGCCCTTGGGTCCGCCCCATGTACCCTTGACCATGTTGTTGTAGTATACCCAAGGGAAGAAGTCCCTCTTGAGGTGGTAGAAAGCGCGACGAGGAACAGCTTGGTCAACACCAAACTTGGCAAATGTCTCCTTAGGCTGGCCACCGTACTTGAACTCGGCGAGCAAAACCTTGCCGTACTCGGTCAGAAGAGGACAAGATGTGTATCCGTCGTATGCAGCGTTGAGCTCCTTGCCCTCGATAGCCTGGAGCATGTTTTGTACCAGCACCGGTGCTTGAGAAGTGACGGCGGCAGCAGTCTTGGCTGTAGGCAACGACGATGCATCACCAGCTGACCAGACGTTGGCGAACTTCTTGTGGCGAAGAGTGGCATCTTCAACATCGACGAAACCTGCTGCGTTTGCCAAAGGACTGTCCTTGATGAAAGCGTGAGGTCCCATCTTAGGAACGACGTGGAGCAAGTCGAAGCGCTTGGAGACCTGCTCGCCGCCGTCTAGACGTGCAAAGATGGCCTTGTCACCGTTGATCTCAACCAAATCGTGCTGGAACATTGCCTCGACACCACGCTCCTGGCGCAACTTCTCCAGGGTGGCGCTGTACTTGGGCACACCAAACATCACAGGCAGAGCGGTTGCGAAGCTGATCTTGATGGGTGAGTTGGCGACATTGCTAGGGTCATAGAGACCAGCCTTCTTCCAGTGGTCCAGAGCAAGCCACATTGCTTTTTGGGGTGCACCAGCGCACTTTACAACACCAGTAGGCAGAGTGAACAAGGCTTCACCACCGCGGAACTCCTTAATGTTGCGGAAGACCTTGTCACAGGTCTCGTAACCGTAGATAGTCGAGACGGGCGCTGACTGATCTGCTAGTGCTTCGGGCAGTCCCTTGATGTTGTCGTACTTGATTCCGATACCAGGTGCCACAACCAGGTGCTCGTATTCCACTTTGTCGCCATTGCCAAGAGTAACCAGATTTTCTTCAGGAGCGAAAGTGTTGACTCCTTCCTTGTACAGCTTCAATTTCGAGTCTACAAGACTGTTCATGGGTTTTCTCAATTCCTCCTTGGTCTTGAGACCACCGCCAACTAGTGTCCATCCGGGCTGGTAATCATGGTAGGCTGAAGGATCCACAATGGCGATGTCGTCCTGTGTGAACTTTCCAGTACGAAGCAATTGATGACTGATTGCCAGACCTGCAGATCCACCACCGACAACAACGACCTTATGGTTCCTGGAAGCAGAGCTCACTGATGCAAATGTCCTCGAACTCGAAATCTTGCTGGCATTGTTGACCGAACGGCCAGCTGAGAATACTACTCGATGCATCTTTCCTGAACTCCTCGGTATAGACAAAGTAAAAAATGAAAGAATGAAGCAAACAAATGCAAGATGTATGAGGGAAAAGGGAGGATTAGAAATCGCCGAAGTCGCGCGTGCTTACCCTCCCCAATGCGGACAGGGTGCCATCGCGGGATGGGTGGCGTCCAAGCTTTTTTCTCAACCCCAAATTTCTGCGATCACGCCTTCGCCCACCGGCTCCGAGCGAGGGCAATCTCACCTGATTCTCTCACCACAAAGAGCCATGGACTACCAAAACTGACACCGTTGGACACGGAGTTGGCCAATACGATCACCAAGGCTTAAACATCAATAGGAGAATTGAGCTTTCGATGAATGAACGACTACCAACTTAGTATACATCACTGATGTATCGATCAGTCTTGACACTCTGGAGCCACTCCTCTGCCTCCTCCATCGACTTATCATTCTTCTCACACCACACCTTCTTGCAAACCTCAGCAGCACTCTTGCCTAGTCTCGCCGCACTTCCACACAGGTATATCTTGCCGCCGTCAACAAACATCTTGGCCACCTCTTCGCGGTTCTCCCAAATGGCATCTTGAACATAACGTGGGCCAGTGTCACCCTTGCTGAAGGCTAGCACAACTTTGACAACACCCTGCTTCTCCCACTCGAGCAGTTGGTTACGGTAGATAAAATCCTTCTCCGGATGACGGCAACCAAAGAACAAGATGGCAGGGCCGAGCCTTCTCGCCCCGGCATTGGCTATGGCTGCTCGTTCTTGCAGGAAAGCCCTCATGGGCGCAATACCCGTGCCGGCTGCGAACATGATGACGGGTGTCTCAACATTGCCCGGAAGTCGGAAGCCAACGTTCGTGGGACGCACAAAGCATGAGATGCGGTCACCGATGCGGCGAGAAGCGAGGTAGGTGGATGTGACACCGAAGAAAGAACCGTGACCCGAATGTGCTGGCGAAGTATGAACATCAAAGCACAAAGAAACGATATCCGCGTGCGGCTTGTGCTGGGGGTTATTCGCTGGTTCCAAAGAAGACGAGGCGATAGAGTATTGGCGGGGCGTCAAAGCTGGAAGCATATCGACGTATGCGCTGAATGGCAGGGCGATTGAGGTCTCTTCGAGGATATCGAGGATGCTATAGCGCTTCTCGAGGAAGTGTTGGTAGGAAGCGTCTGCCAAGAGGCCTTTGAATTCTTCTTGCTGTTCAGGACTCGCATTCAATAGGACGCTCTCTAGTTGGCGCTTTGTGGTTGGCTGGCTGAGTTCCACAGCGCTGGACAGGAAGTCCTTGACTGGAGTCGGCTCAGTAGGTAAGAAGGCCTTGGACGACCCTCTGACCTCCAGCAGGTCGTGCTCTCGGAGACCGAAATAAGCTAGGATCCTGTGCACTGTCTCGTCTGGATTGTGTGGCTGTACCACAAGATAGTCGCCTGCGGTGTAGCTCATACCATCTGGCAAACGGATATCGATTTGGCGTTTTGCAGGTCCTACTTCGGTACCCGCGAGCTCATAATTTGCGACCACTGTTCCGACATTCATCTCTTTACCGCCGAGTATCGAGGGTAGTTTTGACTCGCGAACGATGACCTCGGTGACGGGCTTAGCGATGGACTGAGCACCGGTCGACTTCACCAACGCATTTATGAGCTGATCAACCCAGTCCTCCCAAGGCCCGAACAGATCAGATTTCACATCTGAGAGCCCGATATCGACAATCTTTCCAGCTCCAGCTTTCTCCATGAGGTCTTGAACGAGTTTCGGGACTCGATGGAAAGTGCTTGCCCAATCCTAACATACCGTTAGTATCCGCTATGGTGCAAGAAGGTGCCACTTGAAGCTTACTGAACTTCCTACGCCGTATACTGCATACTTGACACCGTTCAAGGAATCATTTTTGCCACTAGTGCTTTCCAGCCACGCCACAAACTTCTTTGCATTATCAGGTGGCAGACCCTCGTAAGAACTGGTGATGAGGACAACGGGTTGGTCCGGAACATGTTCAGTCATGGTATCGAGACTTCCAATCGAAGCATTCAGACCGTGGTCAGCCAGCTTCGTTCTCAGGTCTTCCGCGAGAGCTTCGCACGTTCCTGTGTTACCACCAAAGAAGATCGACAAGGACGAGTTAGATGATTCGCCCCTGGCTTGCACCTGCTCATGCTGCTGTTCGTGTTTCTTTGCCACCTCAGCAGGTACGCCTCCCGGGATGCCTACCATGAGTGATTTGCCTGCTCGACGACGAGCTTTCATCCTGAAATTCCAAGGCTTGATCGTTAGCGTCGACTTCAGCTCGAGCTCGTAAGTCGGATCCGCCAATTGCAATTGGAAGCGCTGAAGCACAAGCGCAATGTTGATGACCATTTCTTGCTCGGCGAAGCCTCTTCCAATACATGATCTCATGCCGTTGCCGAAGGGCTTCCAGCTGTTGGGATTCAATTTTTCGAAATTGGACCTCAGCATTCTCTCTGGCTTGAACTCGTCATGGTCATCGCCCCAGACAGACGGGTCGTGATGAAGAGCTTTCAGATTGCTCACAAGTTGTTTGTCTTTCTTGACCTCATACTTGCCTTGGAGCGTGGTGTCTTTGCGCGGACAAACGCTCCAGCGAGTAATGGGAGAGTCAAGTCGGAGAGCCTCTTTGATGCAAGCGTCGAGATACGTGAGTTTCGGAAGATGCTGCAATTCCAGGACATTGTCACCCACCACTTGGTCGACTTGTTGCTGTGCTTTGAGAAGCGTATCAGGGTTCTTCAGCAAGTTGTAGTAGGTGAAAGACAAGGTTGAGCTGGTCGTCTCGTGTCCAGCAACCAGAAAAGTGGCCATCTGATACCTGATATTCTCATCCGACAGCCCTTCACCGGTCTCCTTGTCAATGCCGTTGAGCATAGTGTTCAAAAGATCCTTGTTCTGAGGCTGAGGGTTCTTCTTTCGATCTGCCACAATTTGGTCGCAAAGTTCGTGCATTTTCTTGACATTCTCTTGTCGCTTCTGTTCACTGCTGCGATAGACCCAATCGTTCATGAATCCTGGTCGGCTCATACGCTTACCGCTCTCAGTTAGAACATCAGCCATCTGTTGAGCAAAAGGATGAGCCTGATCCGTGTAAAACTCATTGAAACGATACGAAAAGGCACAAAGTCCGATTGTGTCGAAAGCCAAACGTGTCAAATCATCACTACACTCGATCTCGTGTTCTGGCCCCAATCGATCCCATTTCAACACCATTTGAGAGGAAATGTCCAGCATATCGTCAAACATGTTACGCAGAGCGATAGGCCCAAAGGCTGGGACTAGCAAGCGATGAGCTATCCACCAATTCATCTCGGAGTCGTATGCTGTGAATAAACCATCTCCAGTCAATGCTCTGATGGCTATCAGAGCACCATCAGGAACCTTGTGAAACCGCTTGTCGTCGCAGATCTCGTTGATGTGTTGTTGATCTCCAAGAATCACTTGTTCGCTGCTTAGCTTCAACTTCATGATGGGACCGTAGAGTTGTTGCATATTCCATATGTTCTTAAACGGGAATGAAGGGTCCAGGTCTGGGAGGTTGCCGAGTAGGCCGAATAGATGCTCCGGAGGTTGAGGGATGGGCAGGTGTTCCGGAGACGCAGTGGATGACCCGTCAACATCAGAGGCATGAGCTCGCATCGGGCAAGACATGGCGAAAGAGTGTTTGTCAGTGATAATGTGTGTTTGGGACTTTGACGTGCTGAGGGACACAATGCTTGAGTGGACTTCACTCCTTATATATATCACAATCTTCAGCGGATCAGTCACTACCCCGCTCTCACACAACAACAGACATACTGCAGCAGGAAAGTGCTACCTCGCACCATCGCAACCGCGACTGCATGTTCGAAGCATGTTCTTTCAGATACCCGGTCCACCAAATGCCGATTTGAGGACTCGGCGTCAGCACTGCTTAGCACACTGATACACATGTCTCTACTGATTGGCCCATAGAGCGGAGACTAAGCCCGATCTTGACGCTGTCATCGGTCGAGAAAGAACAAAGAATTGGAGGGAGGAGCGGCCGGTTGTCAAGCGAGCCGAACCAAGCCCGGGACAGTGGTTCGCCCTCCACGACCCTTGTACCTCTCGGCTCACCTTCGACATGCACCTCAGCTTATTGCATGTATACCATTGCAGTATATTACTCGTCTGCCACTCTCAAGGATACGCTTGATAAGATTGTCAGAAAGATGTCGCGTCCATCTCGTGATCTTGCACCGCGACTGTATCATGCAACCTCACAACATACCCAATCGCCGATATCACTCTTGCAGGCTGGTAGCTCGTTGCCTTCGAAAACTGCATATTACCCATCATCCAAAATTCTACAGCTCTACAGTCTCCAAGACGTTGTTGCCTTGTTCACCACGAAAGCTCTCCGAGGATGACGCAAACAATGGAAGCCTTAAGGCACAAAGAGAACAAACCCTGTGGAAATGAAGTGATCTCTATACGCCGAAAGAACAATAACCACGACAAGATCAGACAAAGAGACAATCAGACAAGATGCCATACAACGCCACCACAGCATTGTCTCTTGAACATCTTTGTCCCCGAATCCACCATCATACTCCTACATATAACCCGCCAACCTCCTCGCGAGCGTGGTCATACATATTTCCCTCTTTCCCTTTTTTGCGCTCTTCTCAACACGGCTGTGCTGTTTTCACCTATTATCATGTCTTCTTCACTTTCCCAGCTGGTTCTGGATTTCATCGTTTTCGTCATCATTCACTACTACATTATTTTCCCACTAATGACTAGAGTGCTAGGTTTCATCACCGGAGAAGAAAAGCCTTGGAACCCGACAGTGTTCGAAACCCTCAAAGACTTCATCAACGGTGACAAGGAAGAGCAGCAGCCCTCAACCACTGCAACAGCACCTTTCACGATCGACACAATCATCGAAGAGGCAGAATGCGAAAAATGCACCATCCTCCTCGAATCTCAGCAATACATCACAAGACAAGGTTGTCGCTGCACCTGGTGTGCAGAGTGCGTGGAAGAGTGTTTCCAACAAGTCAACTTTGACCTGGATGCACCGCTAACGGGTTTGAGTAAACATTGTGAGTCTGCTAGAAACCTCACCATTCGTCAGATGTGGCCACATGTCAGGCATTTGCTTTCTGAGAAAACGAAAAGGTATATTGATACGATGGAGGGCATTAATTTGACGAAGAATGATTGGATGCTTGATGTCGATGAGGTTGAGGAGTAGATATCGTGGTAACACCCGAATTAATGAGAATGGCAAAATCTCGATGAAAAAGATAGATCAAACCTCTTGTGTAAAATGTGATTACCGCTTGATCGTGAGGTCCCTCAGTGCAAAACTTGCGACTGCCTGTAAGGAAAATATCTACGCAACTCACAACCATTCCAGAATTCAAGCACAACATAACTATTGTTACAACAGTATGAATTAAAGCAAGTCAAGCCACAGCAATTCCTTCTACAGGTGGAAACTGAATGATCGCTGAGGCAATACCGGAGGCGTGACAAGGTCAAAGCCGTCCGTGATAGAGGTTGCAACATAAAGATGCGAAATTGCCAGAGGCACAAAACTTCAAAACGCAATCCATGTAAACAAATGATACCCAGCACTATATTGAGACAAATCGGACTTACAGCCATCCAACTGATAGAATGCGTAATGCTGAGAGTCATAGTTCATTCGCATGGTTTTGATTTAGATTTCCCTGATTGGCAACCAAAGAGAGGATAAAACGAAGTATCGACCGACGCAAAACGATTTGCATTAATAACGAAGTATGGGATATCATTGATAAAAGCAAGTAAGAAAGACCACATAAGAGACTGTTGTTGTTACAGAAAAGGACTTTGTTTTCTCACCAAAGTCTGATGAGCGAAAGAATGATGGTACGCTTGCTTGTGAAAACTGACAGAGGAGAAAGAAATCGTAAACGCAAGCTTTATCTGTTGCGGTCAATAATAGGCCCACCTCTACCTTCTTCTCTTTCGTGCCTGGCAACCTGATTAAGGAGACTGCCAGGGACGTACTTAGATTCCTCATTGACATTGATCAAGGGTTCGCGAGCGTTTCTGTTGCCGCTCGCGACGCCTCTCCCTATCGATGCTTTGCCATCGTAGCCACCGCGGGCATTGTTTAGAAGACCATGACCTGTGAAAGCTTCGTCTGTTTCGTGTCCGGGCCTGTGAGCGAGCGATCGTTGGCGACTGACTCCAGCATTGGCTGTTGCAGAAACGTTGGCTCGCCCACCACGCCAGTCCTGGGAGGATGGGACTTGGTATGGTTGATCGGGAGTTGTCGCATTGTCAATCAAGCCTCCAGGTCCTACTTGGTCAGGATGGACGCCTCTGCCCTTTTTGACGTGTTGAGGTGGTGGTTTGTAAGTAGGGGTGATATCGACCAGTGGTTTTGTCGGTTCTCTTGCACGGGTCGAGCCAGATCGCTTCAAACCGTCGTCAGCTGCTATCAGACGCTCGCGCGTAGAAGGACGGTGTTTGAGGTCAGTGCCGTGGCCGTCAGTACGGCGTGTGGATCCGGTTCTCTTGACAGAGGACTGCCGACCCAGTGCCTCAGCTTGATTGCCACTCAACAAAGATGGTCCAGTGACCCAAGGATTCTTAGCAGCGGCTTCACGTTCTGCAACAGCCTTTTGACGAGTGGAGTAGCTTCTACCGAGAAGCCCATCTCCATTAAATGCCTCTCTTTCTGCTGCTCCATCAAAAGAAAGTCTTCTATTCTCAGCCAATTTGCCAAGAGGTTCGTCATCCGCCAGTTTCTGCTGTTGGGACAAAACAGAGGGTTGACTTGTACGCTCTCGCACAGAAGGCTTCCGAGCAGGGGCGCCAAAACCGGTATCCTGGCCTCTTGATGAAGAGGGTCTATCAAACTTCTCAAGATCTACAAGTGGCTTGTAACTACCCAATTGGTAGTGGGCATCCATTGACCCAGTCGAAGGCTGTGGAGCGTGAGATGGTTGTTTTGACTGCTTGGTCGCTTTGCTAGAAGATCGACCCAGACCTGAAGTAGACTTCTTCTTGCCCTCATCCTTGACATGATGCAGATACCAGCTGCGCCAGCCCTGCACAGCATCGTGGAAGCTGGTGGCAAGGGTTTCGTCAGAGGTGCAGAAGAAGTGAACATATACTGATTTCGAGTCTTGTTGGAAGATGTTGGACTTCTGTTGGCTCTTGATGGCGTAGCAAATCTTCTTGGGAGGTTTTAGCATCTTGGACGCGAATCTTGCTGTAGGGTTGTAGATGTCGAAATCAGTAAGATGACCGATATTTGTTGTTTCGGAGTCTTTGTTTGGTTTGGCCGCAACGAGTTGGCCATCCTGACGGATGGTTATCAAACGCTTGCTCCATGAGCCTGGTTTTTGCGAATGTTGCATCAAGAAAGATGACTCCCTTGGCTTCTCACGAGGAACATTGGCGAGACTGAGATTACTCGCGTTGCTTGTCAAAACACGCGCGGGCACAATCTGTAGAGAACCGGAGTGATCATCGTCCCACGAATTCATGACATCGAAAACATATTCGTATCGTCTGAGAGGTCTTGTTACGTCAACTTTTGATGTGAAATTCTCCAGAAGGACGGATGTCTTAAGGTCGATAGGCTCAGACAGGCAGTTGGAGGCTGATGCTATCAAATCCGCAGCAGAAGTGGTATGCTCAACAGGAAGATTAATACCTTTTCCATTGCACTCGACGCGAACACGCTGCGGGGAGTCAGTGATGCATTGGCATACTCATTCGTTTTGACTTACTCTTCCAGCCTCCGGGGCGCCATTCGGTGCCGATAAAGGTGCATCTGTCATGGGGACTATGCCACCACCTCCTGGTCTGATGACTGGAGGCTCTTTCGCTGTAGATGCCGCAGGACGGGCATTGAGCGGCTTCTCTGCAGTTTTGCGGGTTGGAGTCTTCTTTTTCTTTCTGCCAAAGAAGCTAAAACAGCCAGCTGTTTCCTCAGCCGAAACATCACCCTCTTCCTGAGGGGGTATGTAGCCTTCGCGTGTCGCACGGATTTGTTTAGGAGCCTGAGCATTTGCGAGGGCGTAAGGGTCCTCTCCCAGAGAATCTTTGGCCCGATCTAAACTCTTTTGTTGTGATCGCATGCTTCCGTAGCCATCATCACCAGAATCAAAAGCGCCAGCCGCTGCGTCGCGCGAGCTGTTTCTACCACGGCTGCCACGGGTGGAGCGAGTCCTAGTTGGGAAGATGTTTGGTTCTTTGGCGGACTCGGCGTTGCGGTGTCGTTGTTGCTGTGTTGGATGTGGCAGGCGTCTTACGCTGCGAACGATAGCGCGCGGGCAATCCCTCCTGAGTATCAGCCATGTCGCGTGTCCTTGTCGGCGTAGTGGGAGGTGAAAAAATATGTTAATGTGGATTGTTTTCTGGCGGTTGCGTCACATATGCAGGAACATAACGGTCCAGAACACACACGAGTCGCAGACAAAGGTCAATGGGAGGGGGATGTTGAGAAGAAGAATGTCGCCGGCCTGCTGCGACTGTGATGAATTAGAAGTAGACGCGTCTCGAAAGCCTAAGGCGTGTCTAATAATATAAACAGTAGAGGGGGGGTTGTGTTTGGGAAATGAAATTCGAAACATGGAGGTCCAGAAGACCCTCGGATCTGCAAAACAGCAGGACCTCCCGACCCTGTTGCCAATTGCAGCCCTCTATTATTCTAATTGGCCAAGCTGAAGGAAAAAAGACTCGTCACACGACTCCCCCTTCATGCCTTCCTCAGGCCGTCGTCGGATTTACACGAGTCCACACGACCCCAAGACCATCTAATCATGCCGATATGCGAGTGACAGCCTTGGCCGCCGTACTTGCTGAGATCGATCTCGAATCTGCCAGCTTCTCCAAACCCCAACTTGTCAAACAGCCCTTTGGCGGGCCCCTCGGACACTGTGTCCAGATATATGCTAACCTTTTCTCGATCCGCGGCCTCCATCATACTCTTTACGAGTGCCGTCGCCGCTCCTTTCTGCCGGCTCGTCTTGGAAGTTCCAATATTCATCAGCACTGTCGTATCCTCGTCAGCCTGTGTCAACAAGGTCAACAAAATATCGTGACCAACAATAGTGTCTTCGTCCGCGCAGCACGTCATTGCGGAGCTTTGTAACTCGATGTCTGAACTCCACCACAAGGCTTGCGTTCATTCCAGGTGCGATCGAGTCCTCGTACGCTTCTTGCGCTTCGGCCTAATCGCTGTTATTCTTCGAACTCGACGTTGCAAACCATGCTGAGCATACCAGCTCTTCTGCCATATGTTCTTCGTCATCTGCCTCAGCTTTGGGCATACCCCACTCCGCAAAGCCGACTATCTTGTTGTGCTCATCTCGAGCGACGAACCACGCTTGTTCTGGATCTTGTAAGTTTTCAGCGATGCGCGCCGCTTGGTTGAAGTTCAGCGCCAATATATTCAACGAGCCTAGACAGAGCTCTGTGAATGGTGTGAGCTCGTCATGAGAGTAAATGGATGTGATGGCGGGCACGTCGTTAAGCGTTGCTCTTGAGACCTTCCAAGACATTGATGAGGTTTTTGAGAAGAACATCAACAAGCCCGAAGGCTCCCCTGTGTAGAGCAGCAACCTACTTACCCATCCCTTGGTTGGGCCTGCTGAGCATCACTACGTACTTCGCTGGGAAGATAAGGCCGCATGCAAGGCGATAAGCACCCGCATAGAAGGTGATCTACATGCATACCTCGGCTGGAGAAAAAGACTCAGCAGATGTCGTGCTCACAACATTGTCGCTCTGTACTTCGAACAAGTGCAAGCCAGCCTTGACTCCTTGTATACTGTTATGCAAGATCTTCACATGTCTTGTATAATCAGTGGGGCAGCCATGTGGAGCTGTGATGGCGCAAGCCTTGTGCGGCTGCAGCCGAAAGCCAAACGACACTCCCGCTCTCCCCCTCTGCTGTCAGGGGCCGAAGCTGTGCATCCTCAAAATGCATCACCAAAGGTCTGCCCTTTTGCATCCGATGAGCATAGCGCTTTTTAGTTTTGGTGTTTGCTACTCAGCAAACAGCTTCAGATCTGCGACATCGACCCACTGTCCGCTATAGGGCTCAGGTAGCCACTACCTATCACAACTCCTGCCAAGTTGACTCTTGGCAACGTGCATTCAAAGGACGATAGTTTATCAATTCGTGCAAACCCCTGATGAGACAGAGAGAACGGTAAGGCTTCAGCTACTGGCTAGCTAATCACGAAAGTATCGGAAGAATTTCAACTGCCCATCTGCCGTTTGGTTTTCACTTTTCCACCTTCGTGTCCGTCCACTCATTTGGTACCCCTCCAACAACATGCATCATGCCAAAGCAGCAGCCGTCGCCTTTCCAACACGGTCACGATCACAACCAGGCAGGATGAATCCACGGCGAAGACGGTTTGTCATGATCGCTGTTGTCACGCTGGTTCTTTTCATGCTCTACACATGGGCGGGACATCCGTCGTCAGTGTCCTCGGCAGTGCAGGCAGGACTCGACTACTTCCTGCATGTGCCAGATCTTCCCGCCGCGAATGCGACTCTGGGTGTAAGATTGGACTGTCAAAAGCAGAGAACAGAGATGCTGACTAAATCGAGTAGTTTGGTGCGATCGTCGCCGTCTCCCAACTCACATCGACACGCCGCAATAGCTTGCTGCTGGCAGCAAACATCACCGAAATCGACATCACCATCCCTGATCAACCCGTATGGACCGATGCAGATGTAGAAAAATTCAAGACAAAGAATGGATCCCTGATTACACGAGGCTCAGCAATGGCATGGATGGGTCACCTGAACGTTCTGCGCTGGTTCCTAGACTCAGGACTGGAAACAATGCTAGTCATGGAAGACGACGTGGACTGGGACATACACCTCCGGACCTCTCAAGTCCCCAAAGTAGCAGCAGCAATGCGCACCCTCATCACCGAGCAACAATCCGGGCAACAATCCCCACCAACCACACGCCAAAAGATCATCACACCGGACCAAGCACAAGGCTACTGGGGCAACCCCTCTGACTGGGACATCCTCTACCTCGGCCACTGCGGCGACATGTTCAAATTCTCCCAATGGGCAAACGAAACAGAAATTCCTCGCGTGGCTGTCAGCGACCCTACTCTGCCATCTCCAGAATACATGCACATCCTCACCCGCCGCTTCCTCGCCGAAATAGGCGTGCCCGTAAAAACCCGCGTTGTGCATAAATCCGTATCTCCCCTTTGTACCTTTGGTTTCGCACTATCTCGCACAGGAGCCCACCGCCTTCTCCACGATGTAGCAGGTTCAGAACCAGAAGGCGGCAGCCAAGCCTACGACGTCCGCATCCTAGAAGCCTGCCGCGACCTCTCTTTCCGCTGCTGGTCCGCCAACCCCGAGCTATTCCACCACCAAGACGCACCCTCCGAAATCGCCATTGTAAACGCAAAGAAAGGGAAAGATCATACTGCTCATGAACATTCCTCTAAGGCATCTCCACCGGGAATTGGTGTAGACAGTGAAGGTAGATTACAAGGCGCAGCGCCGAATATTGCTTGTGGAACCAGAGGAGCGAGTTTTTGGACGCAGGATCCGGAGACGATTGAGTATTTGAAGGAGGTGGTGGGGAGACAGGGGCATTGTTTGAGGGATCAACATGCTGAGGATATGAGTGTTTGGCCTCATCTGTGATTCTGGATCTATGAGTGTGACCTTTTCTTCCTTCTTTCTTTTCTCTAGATATCATTTCTTATTACATATTCTGTTAATTCTTTAATGGAACTACAATTCATATCAGATCTTTTGTCGTTTTTTGTGATGATGGTTGAATCTTTCCTCTCGAGCTCTTTTGATTTTGTGTACGGAAGAATGGCATCGAAGCCAAAGACTGATACATGAACTATAAATATGCTCACCAACATATAGGGAGGAAAGCATGATCAAGATGAGATACTGATCAGGAACAATAGACGTGATCACAAGCACATGAAGAAGAAGGCAAGATTAAGATGATAGAAATAGTTTCATTCTCTCCTCTACATTGGAGGAGCATTGGACATCGAATGTCTCGTACTTGGCTAAACAGCGAACGTGAAATGGAAAAACACAAATGCAGTGGTATTGAAACGAAGGGTGGTTAAGAGCAGCAAAAGATGGCAGTTCAGGGGGCATTACAATGGAAAGCGAAAAGTGTGAGGAAGAAGGAAACGAGCATAGGGATGATTGATGGAGAGCAGCCCGAGCCAGCGGGTTAAAATCTCGCAGAGAGTCATGTCTAGTCGTCGTCCATGTCGGGGTTTGCGACAAACAAGCGCACGCCGCTCATAGTGGTCGTACGGTCGTCGACACTGCCTCGTCGGCGCAACTCGTCATTCGTCTTTTGTTGGTCATAGTTGTAAGAGACAGGTGCGCGCATGGGTAGACCTCCCACGTCTCCAAATGAACGCTCTTCCTGAATAGAGCCACTGGAACCACCGTTACCACCAGGGTGTGTAAAGTAGTCGTTCCTGTTGGCACCTTGTTGGGGAGTTGCGTCGGAGTATGAGCGAGTGGTAGCGATCGAGTCCTGGCGTTCTCGCGATTCCGGGTGCTTGTCGACAGGGCTGGTGTTGCTAGGTGGTGTGCTACCATTGCTGAAGCGGGCGGCGGTGGGAGTGGGACCAGCATAGTAGCTCTCGCGCATGCGGTGACCAGAACCCAGACTACTGCGTCCGGAGTTGTTGCGTTGGTGGTAGCGAGCAATAGCGCTATCGTCATCGCTGTTGTCCTCGTCGACCTCACTGGCACTCAGACGCATCGGTACACCGGCTCCAGACAGGTTGCCAGCGGCCGAGTATGCTGAAGCCTTGACAGCACCGTGGTGACGGATCTTGCTAGCAATACCACCACTGCTTCCACCTGAGCGAGCGTTGCCAGTGGCCGAGACACCGCCAACAACCTCCATCTGGGCGCGGACCTTGGCAGCTCTTTGCTGAGCAAGGATGCGCGGATCCTCGAGCTGGGCACGATCGCACCAAACGGTGGCCTTTTGTTTCCTCATCAGGGAGACATATGACGAAGGCGAGTTGTTAGAGCGGGACGATGTTGATCGGCGGATTGACGAGGCGTATGACGAAGGAGCGGCAGGAACGCGGCCGTGCACGTTGCTGCTGTGGGTGCTTGTGGTCGAAGTGGTGGCATTGGAAAGGGTACGACGAGATTGGTTGGATGATTGAGGGTGTTGGTGGTATTGCTGAGGAGGAATGACATTGGACGAGATGGTGCGCGATCGAGAGTGAGCTAGGTAGTCCATGGCGGGAGTGTTGGCTGGCAGAGGCCTTCGGTGCACGTTGAACTGCTGTGCCGGGTAGTCCAATGATGTGGCCATGTTGACGAGCGACGTGTGAAGAAGGCGAGAGACGAGCTTATCAGCAGAGTTGAAGCGCCGCGGATGGTCGTGAGAGCGGGGATCGAGTGTGGTGAACAGGTACCGATACGACGATAATGTGAGGGGTCGCGCGTCGGATGAGAGCAAAAAGCGTTGGCGGCTGTCCGGTAATAAGATGTGTTGGCTGTAGTGTGAAGAGAAATGCAAGATACAGAATGCAAGAGACTGAACTGATAAGAAATGGACGCTGCTGCAGGAAGTGCGAAACAGGATTTGGCAAGGACAAAGAATCGCGAGCCGGCACAGGCGGGAGATCGAGATATTCTATACCAGTGCGCGCATCCAGAAGTGGACCCAGAAGTTGCAACCCAAGAAAGCTCAGACACACATCCACCCACGCTCCTCGCACGTTACAACTCTGACCAGCCTTTACGCTTCGACTCGGACTGCCACTCCCACGGGCTCTCCCTCTCATGGACCGACATGTTCTCTAATCTGCATCCCATGTGATACTCATGCCCTCCTCTTCTCGTATCAGATATCTGATTATCCACACCGTCTTTCAACCCCTACATGTCGCGATATGCACCTCGCCAATCACATGCTTACCTGCTTGCCTGTGCCTCCGACTGCTGAATCCTCCCATCCCGCCCTTCTGCACCACTCGCAAATCTTTCACACGGTGCTTGCTCTAGCGTCCAAGAAAATCTAGGCTTAAACTACCGGGCTACAGCTCGGCCAAACTACTCAGATTGTAAGGGTGCCTGTCACGTTTGGAAGACAAAGGCGTCACCCAAAGTCCCCAACAGACTGAAAATCCCGCTTCCCGTTGCTCGACCAGAGACCGATCTGTTTGCATCAGGAGTTCCCCAGCCTTCAGCCCGATCCTCGAAACAACCCACCCTACCACCAACGTCATCTGTGGCTGCAGAATGGTGGAGATTTTTGCTTGCACGGTGCTTGAACAACTTTATTCGCAAAACCCGTCCCGCGAGCAGCCAGCTTTGGCAATCATCATCAACCAAAATCTCTTGCTGCGGAGTGACTGCCGTCCATGAAATCGATGATTCCAACCGATCAGACATGGCCTTTGTGCGCTATCCGACCCGTACCGCGCAAACTTTCTAGTCTGACAGGCATCTTTCCTTGATCGATTGCAGCTCACCAACTGCCAGCGACCTCTGCTCGGTAGTCCTTCCCGAGACTGGTTTTCTTGCCGTCTTCCTTGACTTTTCAACAGATGCCATGCCCTGCAGTCTCCACTCTGTGCATGATGGTCCTATGCCGTCAACACGATCCATCGTGATTCGATTTGCTTGCGTTTTCCCAGTGCAGCTTTCTCGCTCTGTTTTGTCCCGATCTAACATGCTGTGCTTCCAGGTAGGTTTTCGCTCCACGGAGGCTGCATCCTTGGAATCTTCAACCTTCCGAAGGTTGTACCTGGTCAGCCACAGGTACAGTACCACTCACGTTTCATACACTAATTTCCGCACATTTTCGACAAGAGTTCGTTCGCATTCCCCTTTTACCAAAACGAGCACCATCGCGCGTGCTACTCGCGTGGGCGCGTCGTACCAGATACGACCACAGTGATACCGTATGATCTGACTCTCCATAAATAGCGCTAGTATATAAAAAGATAAGCATCCAAAGCGAACATGACAGCGCTGCTCTCTCTCACTCGCCTATCAAGCCCTCGGAATCTCCGGGAGGAAATGCACCTTGGCATGCAAGTAACCGATCAATGGAGAGCTTCATCTCTCTACACGTTTTCCCACTGCAAAGCCAAGGAGCAAAGCAGTTAGAGAGACCCGTATATCACTATCCACTATAGGAGTAACAGCTATCGCGAAACCCGCTCCCCAGCCTCATGCGCATGTGCGACTTTGCATCGACTCCACCTGTCGCGCTTCACCACGTCAACAGAATTAAGGCCTCCCCCCTATCTTCAACCTCATACCTTTCACTCAATCCAGCTGATGCACGAGTCGCTCCGAGTGAGCGCCAGTCGTCGGGGATGCGAACATCCGTTTCAAATTGCTACTCAGACAGCGTTGACCGGTCTCGTAAGTACGGTTTCTAATCTCACAAGTCTGAATAGCGTCTTATAGCAAGAAGCGGTCTAGAGATAAAGAAGAGATAAGTTCAGCTGAGCTCCCCAGTATTTCTGTCACGAACTGAGACAGAGTTGAGCCGCATGGGACGAACGACAGGGTCCTTCGGCTGTTTCGTAGTGCTATAACATCCGCGAGCTAGGAATCACTTTTGTCTCTCTTGACTCCTGTCACACGTCTCAGCTGGGGAGAATCTCGGCGGTTTCATGAACAGCAGTGTCTGGATGCTGGAGAAGAGTCAGTTCTGTTACATACCTCCGAGGGCCTTCTTGAGCCGGACAACTGGTTTCGCCAAGCACAAAAAGCCGAGCGGTCAGTGAATCTTTCTTTGAGCATGAGACAGGTTCTCGAAGAGATGGTAAAAAGCACCACTCCACCCTTTACGATGTGCCGAGAAAGCTCTGGGGAAAAAGAAAACTAGGGTTGCTATCGATCAGAAATAAGCTCTATGGGATACGAAGTGTTCGCTACTCGGTGCGGCCATGGATAATTTACCAGGCTCCGTGCGCTGAATGCTTGTGAGGTCACCCTGGTACCAGTTTTCAGGACACACACAAAGATGTGTCAACTTCTTACGCGCAATACAATGCTTAGAGTAGACTTTATTCTTTCAGAAAAAATACTAAGCATATCTATAGTATGTGCTCTTTATTTTAGCGATCGATTCGAAGTGTTAGCACAATTATGCGTAGTGCTACGTCAATTCGAAGTTGATAGGTATAAAGCAAAGCCGCCAGCTTCAGTGGCACTAAAAATCCTCGTGTGGGGCTGGTAAATTATCCATGGCCATGGGGAGTACTAAGAATGTAGCCTCCGGTAAAGGGTGGTCGCCCTCAGGCTAGACGTCACACACGAATACGAGTCTGGCTCTATTAATATCGCTGCAAGAAAGAAAATGGCCATCTCCTTATATATGGAAAACATCGCCACCGCTTCTAACGTTCTTCGCTTCCAGAGTTGTTGTCGGTCTAAAGGAAAGTCTACTCAACCCTTTGGGGAAATGCTCAAGGCAAGCAGTAACCACCGTCGACGATGATGTCTGTGCCGGTTGTGTAGGAGGCCGCATCCGAAGCTAGGTACAGGTATGCACCGCGCATCTCATGAGGTTCACCCTCACGACCCATGGGAATCTTGCTCCTCCAGATGGCTTTCGTTTCCTCGGGCACGAATGTTGTAAGTTCTGTTGCAGTGTAGCCAGGAGAAACAGAGTTGCATCTAGCAATCTTAACCCATTCGACAGCCAGACACTTTGTCAAGTGTAATACGGCGGCCTTTGCTGCGTTGTATGCTGATTGTAGTTGAGGGAAGTTGACGATATGGCCTGACATTGAGGCAGTTGCGATGAAGGATCCGTATGAGTAGTTCTCGAGCTTGTTGCCGTTCATGTCGGTTCCTTCTGCGGCCTGCCGCCTCCAGATCTCGCCAGCGGCGCGTGCACAGTAGTATACACCGTCCAGGTCTGTCGTTACTACCTTGCGGTAGTGGTCTAGCTCTCCGTCGATCATGTTGCCTTGGGTCCATGGAATACCGGCATTGGCGACAAAAATATCGAGGCGGCCATTCAGATCCTGGACACTTTGTGTAAGGCCTCTCTTTACGTCTTCGGCGTCTGTTACGTTGACTTTGTATGCCTTGCCTGTTATGACCTCCGTCAGCATTCTAATCTGAACATGCTCAAATTTGCAACCAACTCACAGCTAACACCGTACTCCTTCTCGATTTCTGCGGCACGCTCGTGAGCAACAGCGTTGCTGTTGTACCAGATAGCGATGTTTGCGCCAGCCTCAGCATATGTCTTTGCAACTGCAAGACCAATGCCAGCAGGACCTCCACTAATCACCGCCGTCCTGCCCTTCAAGCTAAACAACGACAGAATGCTACTAGGCTTTGGTGCAACAGTGTTGTTGGCAGCAAAAAGGCCATCCTTAGTAATACCACCGTCCATGATTGAGCGTACAGATTGACGAGGCAGAAGAGACAACGAAGACAACGACGAATTGGGAACAGCTCGTCTAAGAATGAAGGATAACTGAACACAAGACATTTTTGCAGGCAGGCTTCTGCTTATCTTTTTTACCTCACCGCAAAAGCCCGGACGTGTTCAACGAAAGGAAGAAGTCCAGAGAACTCTAATGAGCCATACTTCATCCTTTTTGTCTTGCTGGTAGAAATGCCCCAGATATGCTGTCGACGATATTCCCCGGCTTGCAATATCAAAGGTGGGGGCGGGGCATGGAAGCGGTGCACTTTTCATCGATTCACCATTGTTCCGATTCGCCATGGTCTTCCTTTGGTCCATATGACCTTCTGCTTTACCCGGTGATTCGTTTCGTGTTGATTTGGTTGCTGGCGAACGGTTTTTGTGTTGACTGGCCTTTGTTTATTCTGCCGGGTTAAGAGCTCCCGGGGCCGAGGCGAGTCAGGGTCCAGGGCCATCATCAGGCCCGGCTGAATGCAAGGATAATTTGGCAGGAGCCGTAGAATCGCGACTCTCTTCAATCGCACTCACGAGCCATACAACATCATATTTGCAGCTGGTCAGGACGTCGCTTATTGCCAGTTCAGTCATGGCCGATGAACAGAGCTGGACCGCCTGCGAGCGATATCGTTCCAAGGCTTCAAGGGTCTGAGTGGATTTACCAAGTCCTTGTGGAATGTTCATCAGAGACAATGCTACACCCGCAACTTGCTACTCGTGTACGACGACACGCAGGATTAAGAACCAAACGATTTATAAGGCTGTCTCGCAGACATCCGATGAATATCAAAGGGGGATGAAGTATCATCTTTGCACGGTAAGGTAGGCAAGGCCACAGAAGTCGACAAGCCAGTTCACATAAATTTGTGTCCGATGCACTTGTCGAAGCCGTGGTAAGCAGCATTCCTTGGGCCTTGTTGTGGCGACCTCTCCATACCTCAGGCCAGATGTTGTTATGGAACAATCACACCAGCCCATTGGCTTGTGCCCACTATGCAGTTACCCAGACTTGGACAACAAGGTGAAGACCATTACGGAGTCAACATGAGTCGAACATGAGACCGGGACAATCCAAGGATTAAGCATACGACGGCATCGCAAACGATTGACTGGAGTACATATCGAAAACACGTCACCGGTCATGTTGTCGTCCGCGGCCGTCGGCATCGGCGCAGGAGTTGGCGCGCTCTTTCTCTGCGCCGCTTGCTTCGTCGTCTTTCAGATATACAAGCGCAAACGCGAACACAACCGCGAGATCGCCGAAATCGAACAGGGCTTTCCCAATGCACGACCTGTCGAGGTCGCTCAGCTACAGCCAGGACCTGGCGCGTACCAAGTGCCATTTATGTCAACACATGTGCCTTGTGGAGGATGGGGTGCACTTGCATCTACAGAAACGATACACCATTTACCACCATTCGCACAGGTCAACAATCGTATGCATCCAGCTTTCATCTTCCCAGAGGAGCAGACACGGACAGGATGGAACTTCCCAGGACGAAAACCAAGGATCGGACGTATGCCATCTAATGCTAGAAGGTTACAAGCGCTTTCGGCGATCCTTGAGAGTCCAAGAGGAGGCACACCCAAAGCAGGTTCCAAAGGCTCACCAGCTCCGACCAAAGGGGGTGCTGTCAGAGAACGGGAGATTCAATCTGCTTCTGTGGAACAGTTGATTGCAAAGCCAGAGACTGCTCACACAGAATCCCCGCCAATACCTCCCCGCTCATCCTCACGACCGATACAGCTTACCGATGTGCCTCCACCAAAACCACTCTCCAGGGAACTGTCATGTCGACCTCGAGCCGCTCGTTCAAAGTCATTGGGAACCGTCTCCGACCCAAACAAACCCAATTCGACAAACACATTTGCATCTGCTCCCGGACCGGCACCAACAGGGCCACTACCGCCGTTGCCACCGCTACCAAGAAACATCAGTCGCCAAAGCGACTATAATCCTGCCAATCGTCACAGTGCTCTCGTTATACCTTCAGCAAAGCATAATGATAGCACGTCCACCAGTTTGAATAGCAGTCCCGAACGTAACTGGGAACGGATTGTGAGTTCCGAAACCATCAATCTAATACCGCAATTCAAAAACATCAGGAAACCTTCAGTGCCAGACGACACTGCAGCAGAAGTAGGAGCCGAAGTATCTTCCAACGGTGGAAGCTCTCGGCCAGCAAGTTACATCGGTCATAGAAGAAGTCTTGTATGTCTGAGCATCACCTCCAACGGCAGCAATCGCAACTCTGTCACCAGTATTGCATCTACTCTGGACAAGCAGGCAAACAGGCTGTCGATACCGCAAATTCTCAACGTCGATCGCATCAGTATAAGTCGCGTATCATCTTCAGGGTCCCTCAGCAGCGGCAATGGTGGCATTACCATGGTCAGTACACCAAGACGGCATACTGGGTCCTCGAGAGTCTCAGCAACAGGGTCGCCGTCAGAGAAGCCCAAGCCGAAAGTCTTACGGACTGTATCAGGCAATGCTGGTTCTCCGCAACGACCGATGAAGAGTGCGTTGAGAGACTCTGGTCTCGAAGCCATATCGAAATGGGAAAAGTCGGTCATAGGACCTAAACACTCGATCCTGAAGGGTAGTCCCGGCGCGAGAAAGGGCCACCGTAGACAAAACTGCGTGCGCCTGTCGACCCTCGCACCCACTGTCCTGGGCCCAGGAGGCCGAAGCAGATCGACCAGTCCTTCCATGGACGGAATTCAAGAGGAATCTCCAGATCGCACAATTGGTCCGGTGGCCGACAAGCACCTGAACGGAGACGTGACATTACGACCAAGAATCTTGGACCCATTGAGATTGCGCGCGTCACTCACACCAAGCTCTCCGACTCTCTCCATGGTGGCATACCAGAATGAGCCATTGCCTTGGAGTAGTGAGGTAAACTCTAGACGCGCGTCGTACAGATCGCCAGGGGCAAAGTCCGCATTATCGCGAGAGGCATCGTTGTTCAGCATACCCAGCCTTCCGGATCTGAGCCATATATGTCAAGATGAAGGAGTACAGCGAGGATCAGAAACACCTACTATCGATATCACACGTCCATCGACTGAGTGGTCGGAGCACGAGCGCAGTCCGGCTTTTGGCCTACACGTCACTCCAAGTAACTCGAAAAGATCGGTCTACAAGCCTGAATCGTCTCCACCACTACCGTCATGGTCAAACAAGTATGATTCTTCTTGGCCGATGCTGACTACCAACCCTCCTGCAAGCGGACAAGAGTACAATTTGGACAGACCAATCTCAGTCTACTCTTCCGACGAGGAAGACAGCAGCTCTCCTAACTTTCCGTTTGCACTCAAGGACGAGTCTGCACCGGCGACCTGTTCCTCGCCGCTATCATTTCTAGCTGACTATAACGACGAAAAGGAGAACGGTGGTATGAGATCACCACAGAGCGAGAAGGAGATTGAATCGCCGTATGCTCGCGTAGCTGCTCTGACTCAACGTATTCGTTCACCTTTCGAATCCATGCCAATCCTTCGTCCTCATGCCTCATTCATGGAAGACCTGGACCCAAGTCTACCTTCTCCCCCTGTCTCACCAAACTCCAGCATCTGTAAAACACCACCTCTTCTCTGTCGTAGGCTCAGCAATGCTAGCTCTGCCCAACCCAGCGCAAAATCATCGATTCCAAACAGTAGTGCAACTCGTCAAAATCGTCGCAACAGCAGTACAAGTCCCCGTCGCCGCAGTGGAAGCTCAAGTCCTCACCGTCACAGCGGTGGTATAGAGAAAGCTTCTTCCCGCGGCAAACGTGTGACAGGACCACGCGCCCAACCTCCCAAGGACATACGCAAGAGTATCATGGCACTGCGACGCATGAACTCCTCTCTGCAGATCTCAGAAGACGAGCTAGGCAAAGGATCACACCGATACCTGCATCTCGGCCGCGAAGCATCTGTGCAACTTCCCTTTGACTTTGGCTTTTCGTCCGATATCTCTGATAACGAAGATGACCCTCCGAGAGATATTTTACTAGAGCACGACGAAAGTGAAGAGGAAACAGGAAGCAAAGAGTGTCATGTTGTTACTTACTCACCCACAAAGCCTATTTTGAGTTTACTCACCACACTCCCTGAAGCCACCCGAAACCAACTTTCAGTCTGGGAGAACGGAGAGGGCTACTGGGCACAACAGCAGGATCATGTAGACACACCTACCGCCACCCTTGACAAAATGCTAGGATGGCAAGAAGAAGATGAAACCACACCCACACCAAAACAAAACTCTCAATCTCAACCGGGAAACGACGGTCTGCAGGTCGTACTCGAGGACCAGGAAACAATGCTTTGGGACAAACGAAAGAGCAAAGCGATGGAGACGCCAAAGAGCGTAAGGAGTTTGTACGATCAACAGGGGTTTTGGATCAGTCCTTCGGGAGAAGCGAGATAGGGAAATCTTGGGGGTTTGAGGAAGATGTGAAGGAAGTTGTTTGGATGATTGTTCGTAGTGTGATTGGACTTTGATGGCATTTAGTATCGAGGGATGTAAGGATGATGGTGGTGGTGTTCTAGCATGAAAGGGATATAGTCTAATTGTTTAATGTATTAGTTGTTTGAGAACCGATTCTCTTGGTACATCAGTTTGTCTTAGAGATATTGTCAGCATTGCTTGTAGATGGTATCAGAGGTTGGGCTAGTTGTTGCCTTCATGAATGGCAGAAGGATGGCAAATCATTCCAAACGATTGCAAACATTCTGTTGCAGACGCCGGGCTCGTTACCTTCGAGATGTATGGCTCTATCACCCAGTATATCTATACTATACTTCGACAGACATTTCGTACCGTTTACTGTACAGCTTTACTAGCAATATACCGACTTTGACTCTATCTCTGTAGTCTCTAGTTCAACCTGGTCGTGACGACAGTCTCAAGCAGCTGTGGTTGTATGCCAGTTTCTGAAATTCACTTCGTCAAAATCGAAAATCTGTCCTTAACACCCACGCACCAGATCTACAGGTTAGATAATCTCACACTAGATAAATAGCACTCTTTTTCATGTGTTCAGATAGTCCGAACCACTTTATGATCCATGTAGCGGTCGAGATACTATATTTTGTTTCGAAAGCATTTGTTGGTGGTAAGACCCTGGCTTGGTCAGCTCTGCACACCTAAGAATCAACACCCACTATGTTCGACACACACAACAATTACAGTTGTAAAAGCAAAGGCCGTTTTGATCCTGTATTGCCAAAACTCAGGCATAGAATTCTAAGCCAACTTTATCATCCATGTCCCCGTGCTAAAATCCAAAGCTTTTACTCTTCTTCCACACAGCTCTTAAGCAATGACTTCACTACAAAAAGGCATAATACTGTGGAGAACAGAGATATGTCTAAGGAGAGCCCAGAGTTTATTACATCTCGATGGATATTACCCTATGTCTCGAAAGTATTGTGCATCTCTATAGCTATATTATGTTATAGAGTTTTGCACATGGAGATTGCATTAACAGCTCTATGCACTAAGGCAAAAAACAACTCTACCTCTCCATGTACAGATATACGTCAAGTTCGTATCTATGGAAATGCACAATGTTATCGAGAAACAGACTACCAACCATCGAGATACGAAATAGATAGGGCTCTCTTTGAATGCAACTCCAATCTAGAAATCTTTGTGCCTTTCTATAGCGAGGACGTCGCTATTTTACGCTTACACAGGGAGCATTGGATAATAAACATTTGAAGAAAAACTGGTGATTGGTCATGTCTGCTACAAAAAGAAATAATAACTAACCCTCGCAAAAAATGAAGCGACAGCTGGGTATGGTATAAAGGAAAAGCAAGGGGTATCCATAAAAACAACATCTCGTAATCATGCTCGTATGTCTCAGCGACACTTAGCCGCCATTAGGCATGACATGTGCGACAAGCTCTGCAAGCAGCCTGCGTTCATCGTTCCGGTGGCGTTGGTAGTCGTCAAAACTCTACATATTCTCGACAACGCGGCTGTTGATAGCATTCTGGAAGCCTTCAGTGGCAGAGCCGAAGCCATTGTCATGTCCCTGCTGTGCGACAACATTTTGGTATGAAGAAGGTCCTTCGCCGACGGCATCGGCCATCTGCATCTGGTGCTGAACAGTCTGGTTGGGTGCAGGCAAGAAGATGACCTTGCTGTTTGCAGACTTGGCCATCTGCTGCATGGCATCAAGGTATCTGATCTGCATGGCTGGTGCAGACGAAAGAATATCGGCGGCCTGGCGCATGAGTTTGGCGGACTCGACTTCAGCTCTGGCGGCGATGACCTTGGCTTCACCAGTACGCTTGCTCTGGGCAGCCATAGAGAGGGATTCTTGCAGGTCCTGAGAGAAGATGATGTCCTTGATGAGCATGGACTCGACTTCGACACCCCAGCCGGAAGCAGTGTCTTCGATTATTTCGCGAATGCTCTGGGCAATCTCCTCGCGGCGCTCAATCACGTCTTGCAGCACGCGAGCACCGATGACATGGCGGAGGGTGGTCTGAGTGCGCTCGATCAGAGCCTGGCGGATGTTGGAAATGCCGAATGCGGCCTTGTGAGGCGAAGTAACGCGGTAGTAGAGGACAGAGGTAAGGTGAAGGTTGACATTGTCCTTGGTCATACAGATCTGCTGAGGAACCTCTGCGCATAAATTAGCATCTGTGCAAAAGACGGGTATTGGGAATAGCGTATGACTTACCAACAATCTGGATCTTGACATCAATCTGGATCAATTGCTCAGAGAGAGGGTTGATCTTGACAAGACCAGGGTCGACGGCGCGAGAGAAACGACCAAACTTGGTGACCAAACCAACGTTACCCTGCGAGACGGGCTTGTAGGGGTTGGGGCAAACAATGCAGCAAGGAATAGCTCCTAGGTTACCAAGAACGGCACCCAGACCATTGATCATGCCTCCATACCAGCCGTGCTGAGAGTCATCCTCGGTGTCAGGCTTGATGACCGAAGCGTAGGAAGGCTGGAGATCTTCGCGGCGAGGAGGCTGGACTTTGACGAGAGGATCGTGGTCGCTGGCGCTTCCACGAACTGGCGACTTGCCCAAGTCGGAGTTCTGGTGGCGGATATGTTCGTCGTTCATTGTGAAAGGTAGTGAATTATTGATTGATTATAAGTGGCGAGCAGGCGAAATAATGGTTCAGATTATTGCTGTCTTTGATGGAATGTGATGGTCGACTGAGTGACAATTGGAAAGGTGCTTGTGATTGATCTGGGAGCTACAACAGAAGGTGCGACCAAAGCTCCCTTTATATGTGTGTCACATCTTGTCTACTTCCTGACAGGCAGGCACACCAGCAACAATCGTCTTGACGCACGCCACCTCCAGTCTGATCCTAGACAACAATGAACCACACAACTGGCTGGAAGGAACACATCCCCCCAGGTAGATCTTTACCATCCTTATCCCTATACTTGCTTCTTTTGGCCTAGTTCATGGCGGGCTGTGTCTGTGTGTCGCTATGCCGAGAAGCCGAGTACAGCAGCACCCTGGGCGTCTGCATCTCGAAAATGTTGCCCATCTCTATTTTTTGTCCAATGACTTTAAACAGCGCAAAGCTTTCCTAGCGGCAGATTCGGCGCAGCAATTCCAAAGGATTGTTCCATGCATTCTTGTCTCGTGCAGCTTGACCAGGAGAAGCATATCGCAGAATGTATTCATTACAAGCTCGACTTTGACTCGTGCGAGAGAGCCATCGAGTCTTGACAAGAGATTCACCGGCACAGTCGGGCCATCTCGGCGTACAACCAAGACCCTTGACTCAATGACAACTACTGCATTGCGATCCGAGCTCGTGAATCCTACACCAAAACTACGATCACTTGACAATGTGAATGCAGTGCCCAGTCATATGCTTCTTCTAACCGGTGTTCTATGCATAGAAGCCTTGGCAGATGTGTGTTAGAAGGATCAATCCTCCGTGCCGATTTATCCTTCAATCGACTTGGGTACTTCCTAACTAAGCATCATCGATACTTGAGATGCGATGTGCGATCAAATGATGTTCGTGTGGCTATGTTTGGCAGCAACGGCCAGTTCATCCTTTTGCGGAGAAGCTTGATCCTATCAGAAGTCAGGCATCCACCCAAAAACTCAATTATTTCCTTATTGTTTCCGTGAAATCCTTCTAGCTACTAGCAAGCAAACATCTAAGCCTCCATACCGATCGTTCAGAGGTCCATGCGTGCCTTCTTCTTTGGTCCTTCTCCCGTCTGAGCCTCTTCCTTTGCTGCTCGTGACTCTAAGCCTCGAATGCGGTTGATTGCTGCGCCTAGCTCGAAGCGACGGACTGCGACTAGATCTCCTCCGGGCAGATTCTCTGGAATGGCTTTTTCTAGAGCAACCTCAGCCTCGATGCCTGCTAATCTCGATCGTAAAGAAGTACTGCCTTCAAGTTAGCTATGCTGTTGCTAGTTATGATGTGTTCTTAGACTACTACTCACTGTTCGGAATCCTTTGCCAGAGCAAGTGCACGGATAGAGTGAGCAATTGTTCGTGTCTGACCCACTTCTACCATCTGCTCTACACCTGATATGTCGATTCCTGCCTCGTTCTGTGAAGGATCTTGCAGGGCTCTGTCGGCATAGATGGTAATAAAGTCCTTCCTCTTGGCATATGGAGTCTTGTCATGAAGAACCGCTGCCGGAAAGCCGACACTTCTACCGGATATTGTGCCGTACTTCTTGTCTTGCACGACATTTCTGGGCATTTTCTTGGTTAGTTCTTTTGCTTCCTTGGTGAGCAGTCGCGGAATGTAAGAGTCCATTCCGATTATATTGTCTGCGATGTCTAGCCAGTCACCAAGGCCTCCGACCACAATGATAGTGCTGACACCATGCTGGGCGTAGAGAGCACGCACTTTTGATACGAGTGGAGTGATCGGCTCGTTCTTGATGAGCATTTGCATGCGTTCGTCCCTAACGAGGAGGTTGGTAGCGGATGTGTCTTCGTCAACCATGATGACTTGTGCTCCTAGTTCAAGAGCCTCGGAAATGTTGGCTGCCATAGAAGTCGAACCACTCGCGTCGTCGGTAGTAAGCGCATCTGTATCTCTCTTTCCTGGCAAATTCTTGATGAAGGCGCTGATGTTTGTTCCGGTGACACTGCGTCCGTCCTCGGCGCGGGTCTTCACCGCAGCAGGATTAGTGACGACCAACTCTCGCCCATCACCAGGCACATAGTTGTAGATGCCTAGTTGGAGAGCTTCGAGCAAGGTCGATTTGCCATGGTAGCCGCCGCCAGTCAATAGTGTTACACCTTCTGGTATGCCCATTCCATGCACTTTGTGACCATGTTTGAGCCTCAAGGCGACATCAAGTTCAGGTGGCGACTGGAAAGGCACGACGTGCTTACCACTCATGGCACGGGCGGACGCTCCACTAGCTCTCGGGAGAATAGAACCATTTCCGACGAAAGCAACCAAGCCCTTAGCTTCAAGTTGTGACCGCATGTATGCTTGGTTCTCTACACAGTAAATGTGAGCCAGGAGGTCTGCTTCAGCATGAGACGTGTGCATCATAGTCTTCTTGATCAATTCCGGAAGGTTGTCACACAAGATCGACTTAGCTTCCCTACCCAAGATAGTACGACCGCGAGCAGGCAAGGAGACTGTGAAGCGCATTTCGAGCCTCTTGTTTCCACCAGATAGAACGAGAGCACTCGTGCGAGGCAGGACTTCCTGGGCTGGAGCGTTGATGTTGAAAGCTCCACCCTTGGGCCCCGACCAGCCAGAGTTTCCGGAACCTACAGACTGGTCCATGTGTTTAGTGCGGATGAAGGCGGCAGCATTTCTGGAGAGGTAGTCGGCCAAGGCGATCTGGCGGATGTCGGATGTCGCATATTCGTCAGGGAAACCAGTAGTTTTCTGAACTTGGTCAGACGACGCTGATCTTCAGAGCAGTCGAGATGGACTCGAAAGCGGAGTCAGATATTAAGTGAGAGCGTAAACTTACCCAGTCCATGGAAACACTGATCTTTGAAGGCGGCGCATATGCATCTGTCTGGACGTGGTTGATCGATAGCGTGAAGTCCGGCGAGCTGTGTTGAAAACGGGCGTTCTGTAGACGTTTGTACGAACCTGGATTACGGGTATAAGAACATACAAACAGAAGAAAGGAATTGAAAACCTACCATACTGCTGTCCATCAACTGAATCTAGGGCTTGCGACAGCTGTGCCCAGGTGGATGTTGAGCTAGAGCTGGTAGGGTGTGCAGATGAGGGTTGGGATTGATCACCAGCACCATGGCCTCCACGACCTCCTCTGCTTGCATACTTGGCCTTGAAATAGGCACCTCTTCCTCTGCCTGGTGCACAAACGCGTCAGTGAATTGCTGTTGGAGCAAGTCTGACTTGTGCAATTATATTGGGAGCCGAGCTGTTGGAGCCTGGACCGTCGCCGGGACCTTGCAACGGAATCTAAAGGTTGCTTTCATTGCGCAACGCGGGTGCGCTGGCGCACAAGATGGGATGTACTTTACCGGACATGATTGATGCAGCAGACCGAATGGCGTGATTGTCAGGAGGCGACCTTTAATCACAAAAGACAGCACTTGGTGGGCGTGGGCTGGTGAGTTGAGAAAGCAAAAAACCCGGCTGCGAAGAAAGTCGTTGTCTCCACAAATCAAATATGAGTGGGCCAGAGTGGTTCTCTGGTTTGGGGCTTTCTGTAGGTTCGATACTCATCATCTCAACTAGTGCCTGGCCCGCCAATCAACGCAACGATTTGCGCTGTAAAGACAGATTAACTTAGCATACACTGCCGGATACCGTCGGTAATGTCCTTGTCCGCCATGGACCCGGCTTCGTTTGGCCAGTCCTTCTCTCCATACACGACCAACCAGTCTCTGCCTCTGCAACAGCAACCATTCCCGCTCCAAGGTCAACCAACGCCTAGTTTTGCTCAGAATGGTTCGCAACAGCAGCAATACCAGCACATGTCCGGCGGTAGGTCATTCTTGAACGACAATGTGGTTGCGCATGTGCTAACATGCTTGGCTCCGCTCAGCCTACGCGCCGCCATATTCACAGGCTATGTCACCGTCGGCCGTAATGCCCATGACAGCCTCTCCTTCACATCGTGTCCCATATGCTTCTTCTGCAGTCGCACAGAGTTCGCCTCAGCAATCTCCCATGGCTGCCCCGCAGACCCGACCACTCCATTCCCCATCTGCCGGCGGATCGCCAGTGAATATTTCGCAAGAGAAGGAGAGAATATCACTGCTACTAGAGATCAACCTTGAATTGCTGCAGGAAATGCACAGGTTGCAAGCGCAGGGCAAGGGCGGCGCAACAAGCGCGCAGGCAGCCGCTCACCTCAAGAAAGAGGGTCTATCAGATGCCCTTGCGTCAGAAGAGTACAGCCAGTAAGACTAACCGCATATCATCTCAGCCATTTGTACTGATGTGTGTGGCACTTAGGATCAACCTCAGACTACATGCGAACTTGGGCTATGTCTGTAGCCAGACTGACAACCAGTCCAAATCTGGAGCCGCGCCACACCCTCCGTCATATGTCACTGCGCCTCCGAACATGCCTCAGCTGGAAGCCAAGTACAGCAGACTGAGGACTTTGTTTGCTGGGTGGACTGGTAAGGATGGCCAGAGACGGTCAATGTCGAATGGTGCAACAAACGCATCGACACCTACCCTAGGCTTTGGAAATTGATGAACCATGACGATTTGTATGACATTTCACTTCAGCAGAGGAGGCAACCGTCATAATGTTGGCGGAGTGTTGGACATGTCCATATTGAATACCTCTTGACCGTTTTGTTTGCCGGAATGTTGTGGCGTCCGGATGTTGTTTTATGGTTAAGGCAGTTTCGAGACAATGTATCTATATGCCATTCTGATGTCTCTCAGTCAAGCCCTGGAGCAGACAGTGACTTCTGCCGTGCCGTCCATGAAGATCAAAGACACAGGTGGACAAGATAACCCGAATCGACGGATTGATGGGGCGACGTTTGGTAAGTTTGCTTTTGCATCAACGGCGGGCAGAACGAGCTCTATGTTCTGCCGTGATTTAATCATGCAGGCGACAACCGCAGCAAAGTTGACATGGGATCTAAAGAGGTAAAAGGGGCAAGGATGCAGCTATGTCGATATGCGGACAACATCCGACATGGCTCAACGTGCAATGCAAAAGTTCATTCCAATGAGATTCGGGCCCATGAGAGCGTTGTAGGCGAGATGCCGCGAGCTAGATTGCAGGGTCAGACACAACGTAGCTTAAAGATAGTATGTCGAGCAGTACTGCAGCAAACATTTGGATTGCAGAGGCACAGCTTGCAGACAGAGAGGGGCTGCTGCTACTCTGGTGAACAGACAGGCAGATGGCGTGTCTGGTATAATGATTAGTGAGCAAAAAGAGGGAGGGTCGAGGTGCTGTGTCGTGTCGGTTCGTGCACGGGTGCGACGGGAAGAGTCCTTTTGGAGGGCCGAGAAGGACCGCCCCGCTCCCTAGCGACGCCAAAGCGATGGAGCAGTTACGCTGGCGCATCAGCCTTCGTTGTTAGCAGCCGTCGATACATCCCATCATCGACCATGCCCACGCTGCACGCGGCCTCGGACAATCCTTCTCTTGTCCCATCCGCCCTTCCCTCGACCATCTCGCTGCGACGTCTGTACTCGTCCCCCGTGACGCAATTGTCACTTCTCCCATGCCAACGACCTGTCTCTGTCTACTACTCGTGAACGCGACCCGACAAGTCCGCATCATCCCACCCTCACCACCGACTCCTTCCGCCCTCCTGTCCATCAGCCTCTGCTCCGCCCATCCCTTCGCGCCTGCACGCCCACATCGACAGGACCACGCCAAGACAAGACTGTGTTTGGTGGTCGAGTCCGAGTGAATCTCGGGTGCCCTCTAATGGCATGAAGCCTTGAGTCGGCCATACACCCTCTCTTCGTCCCAAACCACCCTGGAGCGTCTTGCCATATTACTTCATCCCAGGAGACTCGACCAAAGTGTTTGCTACAATGGCCGAAATCACTCCCAAAAAGTCAAAGCCCGAGCGACTGGCTCGGTATGTCGATTCCGTTTGCTTCAGCATGAAGCCTGCGAGCTGACCTTGTTTCCTCACAGGGAACCCGATGTAGAAGTCTCGCCTAACACTGTTGTCAATCCCACATACGGCCGCGGTCCTGCACTGGCATGGGACACGCCTGACTTTGGTGACCATCGCAAGGAACTGTCGTGTCTCGAGTCTAGCGGCCAAGTCCCCTCCATCTCGCGCCAGCAGCCAAACGACTTCACACCGCCGCCGTATGGCCGTAATAATCGCCCTACCCATCTCTCGTCGAACCTTTTCACCAACTCTTTCTACGAATCATCCAGTGATGACCTTCCCCAGATGTCGCCGGGTTTCGTCCCGCAAAATATCAACAATTTGTCGCTCGAATGGCATGGCGAAGACCGGAGGCCGTCCGTGGCTAGTACAACGACCATGTCTTCAACCGGCTCCTCCAAACGCAGCATCACTGGCAAGTTCCACAAGAAGTTGCAAGGCTTCTTTGGAGACGACTTCGACCCGAATGCGCCGCCGCCCAAGGACCAACCCGATCAGCCAGACAAAAGAGGTCGCAACCCATCCAATGCTACACAAGTTACTCAGACTACTCGTCCTGGAAGTCCATCGGCATCCCGGCCACGAACCCCGAATACCAGTAGTGAAGTGACGCCGTGGGACTTTGAGCCAGCTCCAGCAAACGTACGTTCTGTCCTTGTCGCAATGTCTTGATGGCTTTACTGACTAACATCGGATGCGACAGTTTCATACGCAGCCCACGCAAACCTCGATCGCTCCTCCCCAACAGCAGCAGCCCACGCGGAAAGACAAGGGATCCGTCTCAGGTCGTCACCATCGCCTTCATCTTCCTGGACACAGACACAAGACCAGCCTCGAGGACATTGACGATGGCGCTTCAGTCATAAGTAGCCGTGCTGGCACTATCCGAAAGGATTCGACTCTACCTACAAGCCTTAATGGAGCACGCACGCGCGCGACAAGTCCCTCGCCCAGCATGAGAAGTATGATGAGTGCTCAACAAAGCCAGTCCAGCGACGCCCAAGGCCAACGCTCCCCTGGAACGTCACACAGCGCCAAACGCTCCTTGTTTGACCGAGTGACTGGACGAAAGAAGCATGACAAGACCGCCGAGTCAACCTTGAAGAACATGCCCTCCTCAACGGGCTCACTCGCGTCTCAGACACCATCCGCACCAGCTGGAAGAAAGAAGGGTCCCGTAGGACCTGATGGTAAGCCAATGGCGTTAGCTTTGACAAAGAAAGAGCATACGAGAATTCCTTTCAAACCAAGGCGCGCCGAACCAAGCGCCGAGTTCAACAAAAAGGATCCGAATGTCCCAAGACCCGAGGCCGTCCGCAACGCGTCCGCTTTGTGGCACCTCGACACCGATATGAGCCAGATGGAAGGCATTGTGAACCGCAGCCAACCCATGACACCACCCGTTACTAACGAAATCTTTACTGGCTTCCCGGGAATGGAACCTTCTAAACCCGCCGAAGAAGAGGCTGGAACCTGGGAGGTGCCTGACAGTTGGGCTGTCAAAAGAGTGCCTGACCAGAATGTCGCAGCGCTCCGCGAAGTTGATGATGAAGGTCAAGTTCCCAGAGATGAAGACCCAGGCTCAATGTACTTCATGCGAATTTTCAGAGCAGATAGCACGTTTGCCGTCATCTCAGCTGGCCTAAACACGACTGCCAGCGAACTCATCCAGATGATGGCCAAGAAAACATTCCTACAAGACGAGCTAGACACATACCAGATCGTCATGCGAAAGACTGGCTCGAGTCGTATTCTTGCTGGTGGCGAACGACCACTGGCAATACAGAAGCACATGTTGGAAATGGCTGGATACAACGACAAAGACAGACCAGAAGACCTGGGCCGTGAGGATCATGGGTACCTGGTGCGATTCACATTCTTGCCAGGCAAATTGAGCGGATACTCAAGTTTGGAACGCGATCCTGGTTTCAAGGGCACGCAAAAGTTCAACCATATCGATCTTGCAGGTCGCGATTTAGTCACCATACCCATCACGCTGTACCAAAAAGCCGCAGAAATCATCACCTTGAACTTATCCAGGAACCTGTCTCTTGACATTCCCAAGGACTTCATTCAGAGCTGCACCAATCTTCGAGAGATCAAATATACCAGTAACGAAGCTTGGAAATTGCCTGCAAGTATCTGTTTGGCTTCGAGACTGACTATGCTCGATGTATCGAACAACAGACTTGAGCAGATGCAACATGCAGACCTACACAAGTTGCACAACCTTGTTAGTCTCAAGCTATCCAATAACAAGCTGACGAGTCTGCCTGCCTACTTTGGCTGCTATCAAGCTCTTCGCAGTTTGAATCTGGCGTCCAACAATCTCGATATTTTCCCCGACTTCCTCTGTGAGCTCAGGACCGTTGTCGATTTGGATATCAGTTTCAATGGTATCTCATCACTGCCAAAGGTTGGTAAGCTGATCAATCTGGAGCGACTGTTTGCCACGAACAACAAGTTGTCTGGCGCATTCCCTGAGACCTTCAAACAACTTGTCAAACTTACACAGATCGATATCCGCTTCAATGCACTGGACAACATAGATGTCATGGCCGAACTTCCTCTACTGGAGCATCTCTTGGTCGGACACAACTCGATCGCTGCGTACGAAGCTTCTTTCCACCGTATCAAGGTTCTCTCTCTTGATCACAACCCTGTCACCCGTTTTGGCCTCACCACCCCTGTTCCTACTCTCTCGGTGCTGAACCTTGCTTCTGCCAAACTGACGCAACTCCCAGACGATCTGTTCGCTAAGATCTCGAACATCACAAAGCTGGTTCTTGACAAAAACCATTTCACGGCGCTCTCGCCTCTGATTGGTAAACTGACTAGACTGGAACATCTTAGCGTGGCCAAAAATATGCTGAACAACCTGCCCTCGGATATAGGCAGATTGCAAGACTTGAAGTACCTTGACATTCGGGAGAACAATCTCAGCAGATTACCACAAGAGATCTGGTATGCTCGTAGGCTGGAGTCGCTCAATATCGCATCGAACGTTCTGAACGAATTCCCCAAGCCGGGCGCTCCTCCGCCAGCTCTGATATCTGAGGCGCCCACACCTGTAGCAACGACCGGTGGGCCACAAACTCCTGATTTCGATGAACTCGGTAAACTCGAGGCGTTCCAGATGAGAAGACCCAGTCAGGTTGGCGGTCACGGCATGATGCCTGGTGGATCACCAGCTGGTCGCAAGGGTTCAGTAGCCTCGACTTATGGTCAATCAAGACACCCATCTTTGGCCCCAAGAGGATCGACTGAATCCGGACTCAGCAGTGGTGTCACTACGCCAGGACCTCGCAAAGACTCGACCATGTCTAACAGACTTGCTTCCACATTTTCTTCGACCTTGCGTCATCTGGTCTTAGCCGACAACCGCCTTTCTGACGACGTGTTCGATGAAATTATCCTCCTTCCAGAACTTCGAGTGCTCAACCTTTCTTACAACGAACTCTATGATATACCACCGAGGACGATTAGGAGATGGCCACACTTGACCGAGCTCTACCTGTCTGGCAATGACTTGTCTGCGCTACCTGCGGAAGATTTCGAGGAGGCCTCGGCTTTACGGGTGCTGCACCTGAACAGCAACAGATTCAATGTCTTGCCTGCAGAACTTGGCAAGATTCAGAAACTCCAGACTCTGGATGTCGGCAGCAACGCACTCAAATACAACGTCTCCAACTGGCCGTATGATTGGAATTGGAACTGGAACCATCAGTTGAGGTACCTCAATATGTCTGGTAACAAACGTCTTGAAATCAAGCCAAACGTCAATGTGGTACCAGGACGCGAGACACGAGACTTGACCGACTTCTCAACCTTACAGCATCTCAGGATATTGGGCCTCATGGATGTCACTTTGACAATTCCTTCTGTGCCCGATCAAGGCCCTGACAGACGTGTGCGCACGGCTGGATCGATAATCGGTACTCACATTCCTTACGGTATGGCTGACACGCTTGGACGTCATGAGCACTTGTCAACATTAGATATGGTCATCCCGAGTTTCGGAGGCCATGAGGACCGACTACTATTCGGCATGTTTGATGGAGCAACCCTAACCACAGGAGGTAGCAAGGTCGCTAAATTCCTCTACGAAAAGTTCAGGCATCACTTTGCCGATGAGCTCGCGAAACTGCAAGAAGATAGTGACGACTCTCCCCTGGATGCGCTAAGGAGGGCATATCTTTCACTCAACAAGGACCTTGCCACAGCAGCAACCCAAACAATCGAAGCTCGTGCCCACCCAAGTGCCGCGCTAGTTCACAGGGCAAGCGTGACTGGTTTGGAACTAGGCGAAGACGACATGACTTCGGGTGCTGTGGCAACCATCATGTATCTCCAAAACATGGAGTTGTACGTATCCAACGTGGGAGATGCTCAAGCTCTTCTGATCGACTCAGAGGGCGGTCACCGAGTCATCACTCGTAAGCATGCGCCTGCAGAAGCAGATGAGAGAATCCGTATCCGAGAGGCTGGAGGTTACGTCTCACGTCAAGGAAAGCTCAACGATGCTCTTGAAGTCTCGAGAGCCTTTGGCTTTGTCCCACATATGCCAGGCGTCGTCGCTTGCCCGCACACAGCCCGCATATCGCTCAAAGAGTCTGATGAGATCATTGTCATTGCATCTCGTGAGCTTTGGGACTACCTGACCATGGACTTCGCCGTTGATGTCGCTCGCTCAGAACGTGGCGATCTAATGCGTGCTGCACAGAAGCTGCGTGATCTGGCCATTGCATTTGGTGCCACGGGTAAGATCATGGTCATGATGCTTGGTGTCAGTGATCTGCGCAAGAGAGAACGCGCTCGTTTCAGAACTCACAGCATGAGTATGGGTCCTAGTGGCGCACCAGACGAACTCATGACCATTTCGAGACGCGCCAAGCGTGGTAGGGATAACGTCGGAGACTCCAAACTCGCTCGCTTGGATCAAGAGATCGATCCTCCTCAGGGTGAGGTCACTTTGGTCTTCACCGATATCAAGAACAGTACTATGCTATGGGAATCATACCCTATTGCCATGAGAAGTGCGATAAAATTGCACAACGAACTCATGAGAAGGCATTTGCGCATCATCGGTGGTTACGAGGTCAAGACTGAAGGTGATGCTTTCATGGTTGCTTTCCAGACAGTGACTAGTGCGCTGTTGTGGACATTCACCATTCAGAGTCAACTTCTGGAAGTCCCGTGGCCGCAAGAGATTCTCAACAGCATCCATGGTCAAGAGGTGCTTGATACCGATGGCAACCGCATCTTCCGCGGTCTGTCTGTCCGTATGGGTATCCATTTCGGCCGTCCCGTATGTGAACAAGATCCCGTCACTGGTCGCATGGACTACTTCGGACCCATGGTGAACAGATCTGCACGTATCCAGTCCGTGGCCGATGGTGGTCAGATCACCGTATCATCAGACTTCATCGCCGAAATCCAGCGTCTACTCGAAACACACATCGAGACTGACAGAAACGGCTCTGCAGGCTCTGACGACGCGATGGGAGATGAGATTATGGGCAACTCCATTCGCCGCGAGTTACGATCTTTAAGCAGTCAAGGATTCGAGGTCAAGGATCTTGATCAGCGCAACCTTAAGGGTCTGGAGAACCCCGAATACATCTACCTCATGTACCCTCACTCGCTAGCAGCACGTCTGGTGGTCCAACAACAGCAGCAAGCACAGGCAGAGTTAGTCAAGGCAGCTGCAGCAGCACCCAACAAGAATGTCGGTATAGAGTCACCAACCGGCGCTGCTGCAACCAAGAGCGCCGACAGTCAACTCAGCATTGACACCGACCACGTCTGGGATCTATGGAACGTATCCTTGCGTCTGGAGATGTTGTGCAGCAGTCTGGAAACCACTGGACTGACAGCCCTCAAAGCACCTGAAACGGCACTGCTCGAACGCATGAAGCAGCGCGGAGGCGAAATCACCGATCGCTTTGTCATCAATTTTGTCGAGCATCAGATCAGTAGAATCGAGGTAAGTTTGACCCTCATCATCACCGACACTTTTGAACATGTATACTGACTTTTCAAACAGACTTGCGTTACTACATTGGCGCTTAGACATATGGTTCAACCATTCAGACCTGGTATTTTGGCTGCTTCCAAGCCCATGCACGAGATTTTGGGAGAGGTTACTGCCGCCATGCAGGAATTGAAACGACTCAAAGGTGAAGTCGAGTTAGAAGACGCATAGAGAGACTTGACACACAACCACGGCAGTATTTTTTTCCCCGTCATTGTTTTAGTACATTTGGGTGTGGTGAGGAGGAGGAGGAAAGTTCATTGCTTCTGGGGATCAGACTATGGCGTTGCATTGGTGTTGATTTTTCTTGTATGGTTAGTTGGGTTTGCATGCTTGTTTTCGCACTTGGAGGCTCGTCTGAATCGAGTCCTCATGTTTCCATCACTGATTAATGTTATGGATACAAATGTCTCTTTTCTGCCTTTCATCTCGTACCTTTGGTCTTTTGACCTTTTAGTGGTTGTTATGGTGTCATGAACATCTGCCCGAATATGAGAACGTGTTACTGTATGTGGCATGTGCAGGCGCAAGTGAAAAGCTTCAGGGTGAAGAACATTCTATACAATAATCACCAACAGCTTATTCTTTTGGTGTAGAAGGAAGTAAAACGCCAACACACATGGTACACCAAAAACTCCCCCTTTTCCTTTTACCTTTGAACTATGCAGATATATGCCCAAAAAGAAATCGCGAATGGTCTACTCTTCAAGACCAATCCACCCATCCTCGCCATCTTCATCCTCATCGTCATCTGCCATCTCGACCTCTTTGACAGCACCATCTTCCACACTCTGTAGCATCTTCATTCCATCCTGTTGCTTACGCACAGGCTGAGCAAGCAAATACTCGACCATAAACTCATTGTTCTCTGCAACGGAGAAGATCTCCTTTTGGATGCGAGAAACAGCGCGTTGGACAAGACGGGTAACTTCAGCATACTCCCCCTGGTTCTTCTTGAGTGTGGAACCGTGAGATTTGAGAAGTGCTTGTAGCCAGAGGAGGTTGAGTTCGAGCAGAGGGGAAGCATCACTCTGAACGGCGATGTGGCGAAGGAGGCGGGGGAGGTAGACGATAGGGAGGTCTGCAACCACGAGGGGGATATCGGCGGCGGGAACGGAGCGTTGGACGCGAATGACGAGTTTGGGGTTGTTGAGGCGGAAGGCCATGACGAGGGCTTTGAGGTATTGTTTCTTGGCGAGGGTCTTGAGCGTGGATTGGGGAGTGATGTCGAGGTCGAGGTCGAAGGGGTCGAAGGCAATTGTTGTGTCGAGGGAGTATACGAGTAGGCCTTCGGTGCTGGCGGCGCAGAAGGAGCGACCGGTGGGTGCGAAGTTTACGCCTGGGACACGAACTTCAGGGCCGATGCGGCGGTTGGCTGCGTCTCCTCGTTTGGCGCCGGGTAGTGAGCTGTCCATGCGGTCTTCGAGGTCTGAGGCGTCGCCTGTTGTGTCGATCATGCCGGCTGGACCACCTTCGGTCAGGTTCTTGGAGTTCAGGAACTCTTGTGTACCCTCGAGCGAGAGATTGACGCTGACAGTGTACTTGTGTAGCAAAACGCCAGACATGACATCGTAGAGACAGATGTACTTGCTGTTACCTGATGCGACAACGACGCTACCATCTGCCGAGTAGCTGATGCTGTTGAATGACTTTGTGCCTGAAGCATTGGCAGCAGTCTGACGGTCAGTGAGCTTACGCCCACCAGAAACATCACGGCGGCCATCGAAGCCAGCCTCTTGTGTTCCTTCTGAAAGGTTCCAGAAAGTCAATTGGCCATCTAATGTGCTGACAGCAATCTGTTTCGAGTCCGGTCGGACTGTGACACAGAGAACATCTGCTTGTAATTGGAGAGGTTCGCTAGTCTGAGTGCGTGCGAAGATTGACCAGATGCGAACAGTGTGATCCCAAGAGCCTGATACCAAAGCACCTCCGTTAGGAGCAAATGCTAACGTTGAGACAGGGCCTTCATGACCAGAGAGCTTATCCAGCAGTTGGCCAGTCTGGACGGACCAGATGTGGATATCGAAGCTGTCAAGAGAACCGGCGGCCACAACTTCGCCTGAAGGGTCGACTGCGATGGAAGAGAAGGAGAGACGTTCAGGAGCGGTAAAGGTTCTGAAGTTTCGGTATCTTATCAGATCCCACGCGCGTATTGAACCATCCAAAGAAGCTGTGAACAGAACATTTCCTCGCTTGGCAAACTCGCACGCTGTGACTCCTGATGTGTGTTCGGTGAATGTGACGATGCAGAATCCAGAGGCGACATCCCAGACCTTGATCTTGCCATCGTCAGCACACGTGATGATACGATCTCCAGATGGCGAGTATGTAAGGTTGTTCAGCGAGTCGAAATGTCCTTGCTGCTTCAAAATGTATGATTCTGACTGCCACTCCCAGACCAAAAGCTGACCGAGTTGAGACGCACCGAAGGCAAGCCATTCACCAGTCTTGTTGATTGTGACAAAGTCAACGTCGTTTTGTGAGATACTAAGGTTGTGGATCTGGTTGAAGTCGGGGAGTTCGTAAAGACCAAAGGTACCATTTGAGAAACCTGCAACCAGAAGATTTGATTCCGGGTGGAATTCAGCGCAAGTCAAGGTGGCGCCGTTTTGCATGAAGTAGTGTCTCTCTGCGATTCTCCAGCGGAAGTTCTCTTCAATGTCCATCTCATCCTCAGGAGCGTTGCGAGGCGGTAGGTATTGCCACTGGAAAAGAGCACCATATTTTGACACGGTCCAGATCGTCTCTTGATCAGCCGAGAACCACGCACCGTGGACAGCCTGTCTGTGGCCACCCAGAGTTGTAGGCTCGAAGCCAGCTTCGGGATCCAGACTCCAGATGCGTGCAGTTAAGTCCTTGGAGGCAGTGAGAAAGAAACGCGAATCGCTAGACCACTCAATGCTCTGTATTGTGTCGTAGTGGCCAGCATATTCTCTGTGTTTTACGAAGGGGGCGAACTCAAGGGAGCCATCCTGGGTATCCGAGGGAGTGGATGGCGTCCTCCATGTTTCGATCTTGCGGCCAAGAGCAACTGCGAAATGTTGACCAGAGGGTGAGAAGACAAGCGACGAGACCGGACCTTTGAAGGAGAAGTGGTATAGGGATACGCGACGGTGGAGGTGGGTGAGGATAGCCTGTCCGTCTTCGTCGACAGTGAGGAGGAGGTTGCCTTTGGGGTTCAAGGCGAGACGAGAGACGTTGCGACGATGGGCGAAGGGGAGTGTATGTGATTTGTTGCTACCGTCCAGGTCAGTACGTTTGTAGGGACAGCCATGTTTATGGAGAGGTCGTACTTGACTAGATCAAAGACAGTAACGCGATTGCCGACAGGCGACAGCAGGCATGTGCCATCTGGGCTGAAGCAGAGGTTTCCTCGCCTGTACACGGTACCGAGCAGGTTGGAGAACTATAAGCGATATCAGTACAAGTAATTTGCACCCTCAGATAGAAAGAGCACACCTTAAAATCAGTCTTCATCTTGTCAATGTCTCGGTCGCAACTTCCAACATTTTTTCTGGCTTTGACGCTGTAAAAGTCGGCTTGTCGGAGGCTTCTGCTGCTTCCCCGCAAAAGGGTTCGGCGGACGCGTGCACGGACTCCTTGGTCGTGGCTTCCTCAGCACAAGGAAAGGAGACCAGGGACCTGCTCCAAGCACACACGAGGCCCTCTTGCTCTTGCCTTTGTTATACCCGCTGTTGCACCTACCCGATCCACCGTCGTTTCCGAGAGCTGTGCCTGATCTTGCACCGCTAATCTTTCGTCTACCACTCGTTTCGCCGTCCCACACATCCCACACACAATACCGACCACCATGGCCGACTCTACTACACCCATTGGCATTGCCAACGTATGTGATGCGCTACTCCAATATACACCTCTCTGGCTGACTCTGATATAGCTCCCCAACCAACGGTACATGCTCGCCCTTCGAACTCGATCGTCCATCAACTAATGTCTCCTCTAGCCACAAGATTGTCGCCAAGCGCGGCGCCGCCTTCACAATCATGGTCAGCTCATCGACATATTTCCAATCGCATCGCGGAAATACTCACAATCCTCCAGGTTGCTGGCGAGTCTGGTCTCGGCAAGACTACCTTTATCAACACCCTCTTCTCCACCACCATCAAGAACTACGCAGACCACCGCCGCCGTCACCAGAAGCAGATTGACAAGACTGTCGAGATCGAAATTACAAAGGCTGAGCTCGAGGAGAAGTTCTTCAAGGGTCCGTTTCTCACCAATGCGCTACCTCTCACGTCGACCATCGTCTGACAAGCTCTCCAGTTCGCCTCACCGTTATCGACACTCCTGGTTTCGGCGACTACGTCAACAACAGAGACTCATGGCAACCCATCATCGAGTTCCTCGACGACCAGCACGAGTCATACATGCTCCAGGAGCAACAACCCCGTCGTGGTGAGCGCATCGACCTGCGCGTTCACGCTTGTCTCTACTTCATCCGTCCCACTGGCCACGGCTTGAAGCCCCTCGATATCGAAGTCATGAAGCGTCTGTCCAGCCGCGTCAACCTTATCCCCGTTATCGCAAAAGCAGACACACTCAGCCCCAACGACCTCCTCAAGTTCAAGTCGAGAGTATGTCTTCCATGTTTCCCTGCATTTCCCCACAATCTAACCCCCACAGATCCGCAACATTATTCAAGCTCAGGGCATCAAGATCTACTCGCCTCCCCTTGAAGAAGATGACGAATCCGCCCTCAGACACGCTCAGTCCCTCATCACTTCCATGCCTTTTGCCGTCATAGGTTCCGAGAAGGATGTCACTACCCCCGATGGTCGCAGCGTGAAGGGTAGACAATACGCCTGGGGTGTTGCCGAGGTTGAGAACGAGGAGCACTGCGACTTCAAGAAGTTGCGCGCCGTATTGATCCGCGCCCACATGCTCGACTTGATTCACACTACAGAGGAGAACCACTACGAGGCCTACCGCGCACAGCAAATGGAGACCCGCAAGTTTGGCGAAGCCAGGCCACGCAAGCTTGATAACCCCAAGTTCAAGGAGGAGGAAGAGGCTCTGCGCAAGCGTTTCACCGAGCAAGTCAAGGTCGAGGAGCAGCGCTTCCGTGCTTGGGAGCAGAAGCTTATCGCCGAGCGCGACCGTCTCAACAAGGACCTCGAAACCAGCCACGCGCTTATCAAGCAGCTGGAGACCGAGATCGAAGGTATGCAGGGCAGCGTCAGAGGTACTGGACGTCGCTAAGCCTGGCTACTCTTTCGGAAAGAGGTCCAGCAACACATTCGGTGCGCGAGTTTCAAAGATACCTTTTGTCTTTTATTTAGTTTTGTTTAACCCTAAGCTGGTCGTGTAATTCTACAGGGTTGTGGAAACGGGTTCAAAAGGTGCAACCCCTGACCGGTAGTATGCTTTCTTATTTCACTGTATCAGAAGAAAAAAGTTTCCAATCATTGCACTACCGCAGCAAAGCCCAAGCCAGCTTGTCGTTTCGTTCACACTTCTCTCCCTGCGTCTCTCCGCGACGTCGTCGGACTCGTTTTGATATGGTCGCCACGACGACCCTCGTCACCAACATCCCGGATTCTTTCACGACGAGTTCACCACTTTCAACTTACATCACCGCAAGCCTAACCATCATGGAGTCTACGAACGTCTACAATAAGCGCATATGGCGCTGGTGGGTCGTGAGGTGAGTTGAGGCAGTCATCGTGAGACTATCAAACTGACATCCGTCTAGCGACATCATCAGCAAATCGCACGACATGATCGAGATCAAGAGCCAGAAGGACGACAGTGGCTCTGTGTTCTCCGTAGCTGTTCACAAAGAACTTCTCTGCTTCTACTCGCCATACTATACAGCTGCCATCAAGGGTGGATTCTCCGAGAGTCGTCAGGAATCATTCACTGTCGAGCTCGACCACAGACAGACACAAATGTTCGTGGAGTGGCTCTACACAGGACGCTGTGATTCCGATCCATGGCAACAGATCAACAACCATGAAGTCCACACTCTCTATGTCTTCGCCGATCAGACAGACATTATCGCCTTCCGCAGATCCATCATGACTTGCCTGGTCAGAGGTGGACGCGCGCCTCCCACTCCCAGCGATATGGCAAAACTTGTCTCACAGCTCCCCAACGACTCTGGTCTCCGACTGTTTCTGTTGGAAGAAGCCGTTGCTGAGTGGAGAGTTGGTGCAAACCGAAGAGCTATGACTGAAGAGGAATGGAAGTCGCTTGGCTACGTTCGCGAAGACTTTCCCGAAGAGTTCTGGGATAAACTCGTCTACGGTCAACATGGTCCTTACTTGCCAAGCTGTATCGCTTGCGATTACCATGAGCATACAGACGAACAGGAATGGAAGATGAGTAAGAAAAGTGGTCAGAAGCTATGATTTATACAAACTAACAGTGTGTGCCAGCTTGTGCCACCCGATTCGTTCCACGCCGTATTCCAGAACCTCGACCTCAATGCTACAAGAACGCCAGTGCCTGAACACACACAACAAATCTACCAGAGAAAAAGGAACACGGGTAGCGATCTCGACACTACAGTGTCACCAGGATTGGAAGCTTAATAGTTCACGAGATCATCGAGGGAGAGGAGTCAGGAGGGGGAGAAATGAGGGATCCGCTGGTGGCTTCTTCTGATACAGCACGACTGATCATAATGCTACATGCAGATAGGAGAGCAGATAGCTTTGCCAGGTTTGTAGATACAGACATCGATGGGTCACAGCAATGTTCATCTGCAGAAAAGTGGGTATAAAGTCTTCATGTTCCCTTGGCTTGATTGCCGGCTGTCATAACAATTCACACATCATCCTCCTTCGCTCCTCTCGCAACAAATATCTTGAAGCGCGATGATCTAGCACAACACGCATTGACTTTCACTGCGCGACCCTCGCACCTGCTGGATTGCTTAGCGTAGTTCGGTGAGCAACCATCAGGAAGGAGCTACGGTCTAACTGCTTACCTCGAATCTCTAGCTTCCGCCATCGCCGCTTCCTCATCTTATCTGTTACACATACTGCCTGAATCCGCATACTTTATGTTGTCTTTTCTCAACCAACATCCTTTGTTTTCCAACAACGTCTCATATTCAGCGTCATCTGCCATCCACTACCATCTCTCAATCAACACCCTTTCTTATTCGGCATCAAAACACAGCGCACTTCAATTCAGCGCCATAACTATCTTCTACGACCAGAAGACAGCATGTCATCCTCTAGAGATTCCAAACAGCCTGAGATAGCTATGAAGGACGACTGGAGTCGCAACACTTGGAACGCAGATGTTGCTATGTATGCCGTGTCTCTTCACTCAACTGACAGACTCAACTAAGCCATCCTAGCAAGATAATCATCAGCTCAGCCGACATGATCAACGTCGTCAACACCATACCTGACGATAATGGCGAAACATTCCACGCATTCGTTCATAAGGAATTGCTTTGTCACTACTCGCTATTCTATGCTGCAGCACTCAAGGATGGCTCTTCCGAGTCGAATAAAGACACCGTCACCATACCACTTCCAAATGATCTGATGGAGACACTGGTATCCTGGTTATACTCAGGCATCATAACCAGCGGATTCGAGGACTATCTCACGGATCTCTACAGCTTTGCTGATAGACATTCGATGTTGGCCCTCCGCAGGTCCATCATGTCGAGATTGATTCTTTCGCAGGATCTGGATGCGGATTATCCCATGGATGTTCAAACCGCAATACCACACCTCAAACATCTGCCACAAGACTCCGGTCTGTTCCGCTACCTGGTAGACTACTGGGTTATCGTATGGAGTCAGACAGACTCCAGATTCGTGTTGGCAGCCTTGGACAGTGACAGACGCATCCCAAGAATGTTCTTCTACCAAGCACTGTTGAAGCTCAGCTTCAGGGTCGAGGACAAGGGTCCAGGCAGGGACTTGAAGATCGCGTGCAACTACCATGAGCATGTCAACCGCGACGAGTGGTCTGAAAGTACGTTACCATTCTGTTTCGATACATGTTTTGTTACTTACAGAAGCAGCTTGTGGTAGCGGACTCTCGTTCTGGACGCCAGGGAGAATGCCTGCTGAGCCATACAAGATATACCTTGAGGAGCAATGAGGAGCAATGAGGAGCAATGAGATGCTATATGTACATCGTGAGTGAGTCAAGGAGACAGGCGAGTCGATGGCTTGAAGTGCTTTGATACACTGGTCAGACAAGGCATCAGGAGAAGAAACGGTGACAACACCACACGATGGAAGGAAGACCGATTTCGATCGCCAGAGAAAAACTTCGAAGAGATGAAGAAAGCTTTTAGAATGGATGGAGGATCTTTCGCTTACATGGCAGGCGAAAAATTGTCAGGACGACATTTATGCTGCGAGTAGCTCGTTGGCCAAGGCATGACGTTCCAGAGGATACCATTAGTACCATTACTTGCTGCTCAGACTTATACGATTCTACTCATGTGCATTTGTCTTCATCTCTAGCCGTAGCCTGTTGTGAGTCTGGAAAGCGACTGTTCTGGGTTCACTTCGTGTTTTCGAGAAGCGCTTCTTAAGAGTTTCTTGGGAACGTTGTCAAGTGGTCACAAGAAAGCCAACACGAGTAAGACAAGATATCACAAAGGATGGCACTGTCAAGTGAGAATGGATCTGACATCGATCGCTAGGAACAAGCATCTCACAAAGATATGGAGGAGACTTGCAACACAAATCAATGGCTAAGAGCCTTCTGGAAGCACCCTGATATCTTCCTTTGTTACCAACATTTTCACATACAAACACGAACTCAGATATATAGCCTGGTCTTGATCCCATTTCTCCTCTTCCACAACCTCAACATCTCTCGTCATCAATCTCTCAACATGGGGACCAGACCCGATCCTCAAAGCCACACCTGGACCGCCGAAGCCCTCAGTACCATCCTTCAGACACCTACCAAACGAATCACCTGCAAATGCAGTGATGATTCCACCATCCTCATCCCTGAGTTTCTACTTTGCTACTTCTCTCGCTACTACAATGCCCTCTTGCACGGAAACTTTTTGGAAGCCGGCAGCAACAACATAACTCTGGAACTCAACGGATCACAAGCCAGAGCATTTGTTACTTGGATGTACTCTGGCCAGTTTGCTGAGAGTCTTCAGTACCCGATGCTGTTTGACCTGTATGTCTTTGCAGACAAATTCGATGTGCCGGCAATGAAAAAAGTATCATGACATTCATCCACCAACGCAGCCATCGCAGAAAAAGCCCGCTTCTCGAAGATGCGGTAAAGGCTTTCTCCGTGCTGCCAAAGAGTTGTGGTCTAGTTCGCTGGACACTTGATCGATTTGCTCTTCATGAGGGCTTCACTCAAGACACTGATCCAGAGTTTGCGGTGGGTGTGATAGCCGCACGCAATATGGTTCATGTGTTCCAGTGCCGTAACACAACTATGTCGCGGTTTGCAGACCCTTGTTGCAATGTCATTAAGCCACTCGGATGCAACTGTGAATGTTGCTCGGGTCGTCAGGAGAGGGCCAAGAAAGGCCAGGCGTGTGCTTACCATGAACACGCATCTGTGGAGGAATGGGCAAGTGAGTTTCCCACGTCAAGATTAGTTACCTTAGCGTAGAAGTGGTGCTGACATGATGTATAGACTGTACCGGCGATGACTTCAAGGCAAGTGTCGATTTGGCCTACCTCAAAGGCATGACTGTCAATGATCCCGTGCCTGAAGCAAGATTCGCTAGGCACTATGGAAGGTTGGGTTGGGAATATGGCAGACTCCAGTAAAGACAAGATGACGTCCTTGAAGATATTTGGAATCCAGCTGATTTTGGTTTGTAGACTCAAGTGATCAAAGTGTGGTTTGCGGCATACTATGCCCAGCAACTGAGAATTTGCGTCTGGAGGCAAGAGGTATGTTGAGAAGATTAGCTCTCTCAGAGGAAGTGAGAAAGGAAAGGCCGGACACATTGCTACACGATCATCAATACAAAACCCATCATGTCTCTGCTCCCTCTACTATCTGGATCTTCTTTGTGACAGTGATAAAAAACCGTATGCTCTTGAGCCTTCCTGCAGACCATCCTTCTGAATCCTTGATTGAACGTGAGGCGGGAACAATTTGTATCAGCTCGGTATGGAGGGAGAGAGGGTGAAGAGGATGTAGAATGGAAAGGATATTATCATAGCAGCTCGTATCTAAGACGGGACTCGGGGTGAAGGGTCCCCTATCGATGTATGCAAAAGGTGTCTAATCTCTAAATTCGGCATCCACAGACTCGAAGTTGTCCAAGAAACCTTGGAACATCTGGACACCGAGACCAGGGTCTGAAGTACCGGTGGTAGCACGAATACTGTGCATGCTCAATTGTGGGATACCTGCATCGATGGCACGCATACCGGTAGCGCAACTGAGCATGGGTCCAACGGTACCGCCTGATCTTGAATCGTTTCTGATCTGGAAGACTTGGAGGGTGGCACCAACCTTCTCAGCACATCGTGTGAAGATAGCAGTAGATGCAGCATCAGTGGTCATGTGGCCGTTGCTGTCTGCTGAGACCGAAACACCGACGTTGAGTTCAGGGGCGTGGTTGGCGAGGTATACCGACTCAAAGTTGGGGTTGACGGCATGAGTGACGTCGGAGGAGCAGAGGAAGGAGTTTGCATATGTGCGGCCCATGAGGTCTGAACCGGGGTGTTGACCTGCAAGACTGCTGACAGCACGTTCCATAACAGTGGGAAGGAAGTTTCCGCGAGCACCTTGTCTCAGACCACTGCCAATCTCCTCATCGTCGAAGAGGCCAACAATCTTGATGATTCCAGAGCCAGAAGTACCGTTGCGGGCACTCTGCTTCAGAGCCTCGAGTGCGGCCCAACTGCACAACTTGTCATCGATGCGACCAGCAGTGATGAATTCCTTGTCGAGACCGGCAAGAGTGGCGGGTTGAATATCATACAGCTCGAGCTCCCAGTTGACGATGTTGGAGCCGTCACTGAGGCCGAGCTCCTTGGCAATAGCGCGAACGAGACGAGGAGGTTGGGTAGAAGCAAAGGTGCCAGCCTTTGCTTGAGGCTCGATCTGGTTCTTTGCTGAGGACTCAAGGCCAATAATGGGTACAACCTGTGTCTCAAGGTTGAAAGGACCGTTTGCAGGGGCGCCGAAGTGAGGAGCAAGTGTAGGGATCTTTGCAATTGGCCAGCCGAGCTTGACCAGCTTTGTGACAATCTTGTTTCCTTCCTTGACCAGGACACGACCACCGATGCTCAAGTCACGGTCCCACCAGGTAGGGCCTAGGCCACCTGCGTAGGGAGCAACGCCGAGCTCGACGTAACCAGCCTTGGTGGGGAGCTTGCTGACAGGCTTCAGCTTGGCGGTGAGAGCGTCGACGTGACCAGCAAGGACAGCAGCACCGTTGCCAGACTTGTAGTCGTCACCAACGACGAAGGCGATCAGACTGCTGCCGTTACGCTCGACGAAGTACTTGCCGCCGGGCTCAACACGCCATGAATCTCTTTCGCTGAGCTTGGTGAAGCCATAGTGCTTGAGGCCTTGGGCCATGCTGTCGACGGCGTGGAAGACGGTAGGGTTGTCGGTCAAGAAGTCACAGAAGGGCTTAGCGTAGGACTCGGCATTCTGCGATGTGGCCAGGATGGGGGCTGGTGTGTCGGAGATTTGTTGGTAGGCAGGGGATTGAGCATGCAGAGTGGCAGATTGGAGCATGTTGTCGAGCTTCATTTGTTCGAGGCGGAGGCACTGCTTGTTGTGCTCGTGAACGAGCTCGAGTTGTGCACGGTAGGAGTCTGCGTATGCGGCCTTGTTGAACTCCGCATCTAGCCTCTCCTTGAGAAGAGAAGGCATGTCAAATGCTGGCGGCGGCGAGTTCATTGAGTGGTGGAAGGATTGTGTTGACGTCTTGCGGGACAGTCCCTGCATGTTCTTGACCATGATGGCTGTGTTGATGCAATGATTGAAGATGCTATTGATCGGGTATATGGGTGAGCGAGGGAAAGAACGGGTCTATGCTGGAGAAGGAGATGTATGCTGGATGAGAGAAGAGACAGATACGAAGCGTGTTATCAGCAGGCGGTGCTCAAGTGTATATGACTGATGCAGTTGCCCCAGGCACCGCCATCTCATCTGATCAATGACCCGAGCTCAAGCTCGGACTTAACATCGGCCAATCACCGTGCCATCGCATTCCGCTCGAAACGGCAGGTACGGAGGTGGAGCTGTTCCTTCCCGATCCTCCATCGCGGCTTCCATTTCGTCACAGCCAGCGACAGAGTTTCAGAATGTCCCGTCTGCCAACCATGATGCATGACAGGGATTCAGGAACAGGTTCGCACGCGTCCAGGGACAAGCATGTTTCCAACTCTTCATCATAGGTACTCGAGTAGTCAAGGTAGTTGTCATCCACCATCATTTTCCATCTGTCTTTCTCACCTTCCATAACTTGACCGTATCCTCTATCCAACTTCCTTTTTTGGTCAACTCTTGCCCATAGATAAACCAAAAGCTATCGAAACACACCGCTCTGAGTCATCCACACACCAAACAGATCACACAATGTCTCAAACCACCACTCCCGTCAAGCAAGCCAAGCCAGCTGCCGCTGCTGGAGCCGAAAAGGACCCCGTCCGCATGATCGAGAAGCTAGAAACGAAGACCAAAGCAGTGTATGTTATCTCTACCATCGCACATGATTGTTTCAACGGCTACACGTGGAGAAGTTGATTAGAAGCTTCAGCTGATCAATGATTGACAAAATAAACAGAAATGCAAACAATGTCGCCAGGGTAGCCAACAGTCAGCTGGTGAATGCAGATGATAAACTGCACCCGCTCTTGAGTCTCAAGAATGGAAGAACACTTGAAAAGTTCCCCGACACACCAAAGGCTTTGGCTAAATTGAGTGGTAAGTTTGTCTCTGACTACACCGTCCTCGTATACCACTAATTGTGTCAACCAAAACAGTCACTGTTGTTGATGCCATGCTCAGTGCTCTCGAAGCTGATCGCGAAGGAAACGAGATGGTCAAGAGGGAGAAATTGCGTCTGCAGATTGGTCTTAAGGCCAACCCTGCCTAGGTCATACTTTCGTAAATTGTCATGTAGTAATGAGCAATGGTTAGACATGTAGACTCTCACAGAGCTACCTCTTGATACAAGTAATCAAGTCCGAAAACAGAAAGGCCACCTCGTATGCAAGCACAAGAAAAAAGAGAACAGAACAACAAAATGGAAAGACATCGAGAAACAAGATATGTTCTGGTTGCAAAGAAAAGGTCATCAATCCGTACCACCATCGCCCGAGTTTCCCAAAGTTGTTCATGCAAGCATCCCAGATGTATAACGCCGATATGCAAAAGGAAATGCGAAAGTAGAAAAGAAACACCAGTTCTTGGTCGCGTCAATTACGGCGTAGTTCGTACTCGGTTACTCATCGTCGGCTTCCTCGGCGCCATGTCTGTAGTCGAAGTCAGTCCCGAATCACCATGATATACACAGATGATCACACTTACCCAAGCAAGTTCTTGATGTTGTGCATCTCGTAGTGCTTCTTTCTCATGTTTTCGAACTTCTCGTGCTTCTCTCTCTCCTCCTGGGGGATGTTTTCGGGAGTCTCGCCATGTCTTGCGCCATCAATGTCCATTTGGTCAGGGTCGACCACGACTCTCTTCTCTGAGTCGCTGTGTCTACGCTCGAGCGTATCTTGCTCAGGCTCTCCGAGGTCGAGATCGGGAATATCAACCTCACGGGGTTTTCTGTTGCTAGAACCATCGCCTTCGAGCACCTGGGCCTTATCCAGTTCATCAACCATCAAGTCGTCAGGGTTGAGGGCGGACGTTGCTTCGTCCTCGTCGGGATCGTAGCGGCCAACATAGGGTGTCTTGGGTTCGTCGATCTTCATCTTGCCACCCATCTGACTCTCGTTGAGGAAAAGATTGCCTTCATCCCACTTCAGTCTTGGTGAGGGGTGTTCTCCTTGGTGACTTCCATCAGCAGCGGATTGGCGACGCGAAATGCTGCTGCGAGGATTCGAAGAGTTGCGACGGCCGCCAGCGTTGAAATCAGTGTTCATTTGAACGGCCTCTTTCTCGGACATCTCGCGGTTCAAGGCTGGGCGGTCAGGGTTGCTGGGAATATCGGTTTGGATGGCGGTGTGTGTGTTGGTTGGCGAGGGAGGGCCATGAGTGGAGTGCTCGCCGACGTACGAGCTGTTGTTCTTCAAGATACCTGCGACACGAATCAGCTAGCTGAAGAGAGAGAATAGGAATAACACAAGATACCTTTGGGTCTCTTAGGAACCTCGGGAGAAGAGTCAGGTGCGGACATGATTGCTGTCGGTCTGAGTGCAGGTTGAGAATAGTTTTGGCGTGGAAGCACAGGTGCGAGTGTTGTCGTTGTTGATGAACGGAAGAAAAGTGCTGGAGCCTTGTGAAACAGCAGTCTCGGAGGATTTTGTGTTTATCGAGTAGAAGACGGGGAGACGAAAGTTAGAGCAAGTGACGCAGATGGAAATAGCGTTCGTTATCTGATGATGAGGCGCACCGGGTCCGCCAAAAAGACACCAAAGAGAAGTGCAGGTGGGGGTTGCCAACAATCAACGTCATTGACGATCACTTTTGCTCGGCTTCGGCCTACGCACATCACGCGTGAACAACAATACAGCAACCTTGCTATCACATGCTGACAAGTCAGGCAGCTACAACATGAACTCCTCATCTTCCCGTCCCTATACAGCATCATCGCTGTCTGCACCTAGCCGTATTGGTATCTGCTCGCTTGCAAAGCCGTTGTCCGCTTGCATCCTGCTCGGCAGAAGATGCAACCTCGACATCTTCAGCTCGGTCTAGCTTTCCTCAATGTAGAATGCACACGTCTCACAGTGGCGCCTAAACCACTCCTTATGAGAAACGGAGCTCTGGCTTACGAACCGCTCGTGCGATGATACTCTGTAGTTGAACTGTTGAAGTCAAGCAACTCGGATCGTCTTGAACAGCCCACCAAGCTCTAGACCTCGGCATCCTGCTTTCTCCACTCCGAGCACCCTGACATGCAAGTTCATCTGGCAAGTCATCATTTCAGTCTCTGATATTGTCTTCACTCGACATTCAAGAGTCTTGCCATCCGTCTTCTATCCAAGCGTGAACATTGATCATAGTTCAATTCACCGTACTTAGTTTCTCCAAGTCTGCCTAACCTAGGTAACGAGTCATTCACCGATCCAGCATTGATACCATTTTAGTCTCTTACGAATATAGCGTCGGAGCTATGGCTGAGGTGCCAATCCTTGTCGGTGTAGGAGACATTATCAATCGCAATCTTGGAGTCCATCATGCTGCCGAGCCTGCCGAGCTGATGCTCGATGCTATAACTATTGCTTTGCAAGATACCGGTCTCTCTTCACAACTCGTTGCAGATCTGAAAACCAACATCGACAGCATTGATGTTGTCCGCACTTGGACATGGCCTTACCCAGATTTACCTGGATTGCTTGCTGAGAAGCTGGGCACGAGGCCTAGTCACACTTATTGCTCACCACACGCAGGTAACCAACCTGCTAAACTGGTCGACGAAGCAGCTCGCAGAATCGCAAAGGGTGATACAAAACTGGCGGTAGTAACTGGAGGCGAGGCATTGGCATCATTAGCTGCTTGTGCCAAAGCAGGAGTAATGCCTCCACCAAACTGGACTCCGGTCGAGAAGCCTGTTACTCAGGTGTTTGCTCCCTCGATTAGTGAGATGGCCAAAGGCATTGGAGCGAAACACACGATCGGAGCACCCATCCAAGTCTATCCCCTCTTCGAAAATGGTCTCCGTGCTCAGAGGGGCCAGTCCTTGGAAGACAACAATACCGAAAGTGCAAAGTTGTATGCTGAGTTCGCTCAAGTTGCCAACAAGAACCCACTGGCGTGGAATTTTCCTCGAACAGCAGAAACAGAAGATACCATTGGTAGTATCTCGAGCAGGAACCGCATGATATGTTCTCCATGTACGACTGACTGAAACTCATGCCATGCAAAACTGACTCCAAGCAGACCCCTTGTTGATGAATGCTTTCAATACAGTAAACCTCGCTGGTGCCGTAGTTCTGACGTCCGTCTCACACGCGCGTAAGCTGGGTATCTCACAAGATAGATGGATCTACGTGCTTGGAGGAGCAGGCACACAAGACAGCGACAACTTCTGGGAGCGACCGAATTTCCACTCTAGTCCTGCCATTAGCCGGACTCTAGACGCTGGACTCGAGGCTAGCGGACTCAGCAAGACTGACATCGACATGTACGATTTCTACAGCTGCTTTCCCATCGTACCCAAGCTCGCCTGTCTACATCTTGGTCTGGACATTCTGAAGCCTCAGAAACCTATCACGTTGCTTGGTGGCCTGACAAGTTTTGGAGGAGCGGGAAACAACTACTCTATGCATGTCAGTGTCCTTCATAGAAATGTAATAGGTAGCGAAGCTGACCTTAGACTCAGGCAATGACGGTCATGGCACGGAAGCTGCGTGCAGGCAACGGCACCCATGGTCTTGTGCTCGCAAACGGTGGTGTCTTGACATACCAACATGTTATCTGCCTATCCTCCCAACCTCGTGCGGACGGTCAACCCTACCCTGCTCACAACCCGCTTCCTTCCATATTAGAGAACAATACAACACCAGCAATTGATGAAGCTGCCGAGGGAGAAGCAGTTATCGAGGTAAGGGTTATCTACCACTATACCATTGGTCCAATTACTGACCGTATTCAGACATACACAGTAGACTTCGATCGCAAGAACGAACCCACGCTGGGTCATGTAGTGGGTAGACTCAAAAGCTCTGGCCATCGATTTGTCGCCAATCATGGAGATGCTATAACGTTAAAGCAGCTTGCAAGTAGAAGTGAAGAACCCATTGGCAAAAGCGGCTATGTGCGAGCAAGTGGACAATCAGATGGAAGGAACTTGTTCTTCTTGGAGTCGGGTTCAAGGTTGTAAACTCCTGATAAACAGCTGGATTGCTTTTGACACCTCATGCAGGAAGACGAATGGAAAGATTTTGAATACTATTTTTACAGATTTTACAGTTTAAAACACCACATACACGCAACTCGCACCCATGCATATACCCCATCAAAAATCCCAAATGTGTTTCCGATCATGTACGCCGTTTCAAAAGTGTGCTGGAGAGTTGTCGTATATGTACAAGGTTTATCTTTCGACATTTACTTCTTGTTGTACTTTTGCCATTTGCGCTCGTAGTCCTCGGCAGCCTTCATGAACTCGGTAGAGCGGGTCTTGCTCTTGGGCTTGTTGGCAGCTCCACGCATTCTGATAACTTGATCGTTGAGGCCTTCTTTCATGGCGTCCCATGACTTGCCGGCTTTGTTGAAGAGACCGAAGCCTTTTTCCTTGACACTGTCGAAGGGGCTCTGGGGGGCTTGGACAACGGCAGAGGCAGCGGGTGCGGCAGTGGAAGCGTTGGTTTTAGGAGACGCGGGGGTAGTGGAGAACTTTACGTTCGGGGCCTGGTAGACTGGTCTTTGGTCGGCAGGGTAGGACTTTGCCTTTACGTCGATGGTGGCAGGCTCCTCTTTGAGAAGGCCGGCAGCAATGGCGTCGCGTTTTGCTTGCAGGGGGTCAACCATGGGGGTGAGGCCGAACATGCGGCGCATCTCGGGGCGCTTGAAGACATGGACTTGGATTACACCCATGATACCAGTTGTGCAGAGCCAGACGTTGAGGGCAGCAGGGAGCCAGGCGGTGGTGATCAAGACGATACCGGGGAATACGTAGAGGAGGAAGGGTCTCATGGACTCGGACATGGGAGTGCCGGTCTCACCGCCCATACGCATAACCATGTGTAGCGTACCGCCCATAATGGCAGGGAGAAGGAGGTAAGGGTCGGTCTGGGTGAGGTCGGTGATCCAGAGGAAACCACCAGTCTCGAGGCCGGGAACAGGAAGATTGGCCATGGCACGCAGCAGACGGAAAGCGCAGAAACCGAAAACACCCTGGACGACACTGGGGACCAGCATACCGATTGTGCTGACACCGGCGGCTTTGTTGATCTGCATCATTTCCTGGCGCATGGTCATTGCAGTGACTCTGTCACCGGCTCTCATGGCATCCATCATCTTTGCGTTCATGGGCTGTGTGATGGGTTGCATTGCGCGCATCTTGGCGCCGTTCTCGCTTGCCTTCATGAACATGGGAACCAGAGCCAGACGGTAGAGGAAAGCGGTTGCGGCAATGGAACCCCACCAGGGCAGACCAGACAGCACATGGACGTGTTCCAGGGACCACTCAATCACGGCAGTGGGACCCCAACCGTAGTCGAGACCGAGATCCTTCAAGAAGCCGAGTCTCTCGGGAATGTTGGCATAATCGGTAGCATCGGCGATGTCAAAAGGGTTATTGTTTGTCGCGAGGGCATCGGTAGCTGATGTGGGTGGAGGAGCATTCGTGGCGGCTGAGAAGGCAGGAGTTGCAGCAGGAGATGCTGTTGAGGCAAGACGAGCATGTGCGGCGAGCGAGATGACGGATCCTTGGAGAATGCGACTTGTCGAGCGCGAGTTGAGAGCAGCCAGCGGCCTTGAAGGTGTAGATATCTAGTATGCGTTAGTCCAAGTCGTTGTGCGCGTGCACTCTCGGACATACAAATCTGCGATTGAGACGAGCGCCTTGACGGGCAGCGCTCGCCAGTCCTCTACTCGACATCATCATGGCTGTGACTGTGGATGTGTATAGAGTCCAACTGTTCCACCACTTTTTTCCCAGCCTCGACGCATCAATGGCGCTGCTGTCTACCCCGGCATCTGCCGTTCATTCGGATCGCGACCGCAACTCACCCCCGAGCCGCCCGCTCTGTTTCGCATAGACACTATGTATGCATAAATTCACATGATTGTGCATAAATGTCACATCAAGATCGCATCAAACGCGCTTTCTCCGCATTGTCACATGCGATGACGATTTGATGGCATGTCGCAAACGCGTCTCGTCTTGCCAGTCTTTCACTCACACAACAGTCAGCTTCTTCAGGAACTTGGAATGCTGACTTCACATCTCGCTGACATCCTGTAACTCGCTCCCAAAAGCGCGTCCATCATGTCGTCCAGCATCGCCGGTCCCGTAACAGTGCTATCTTCAACTGTCTTGCGCCTGGCCACTTATGTCTTTCTCCGCTGGGTTCGCTTACCCTTAGCACAATCCTTGGTTCTCTTGGACGCTCGCTAACCGACATCTCCAGATTCCTGGTCATGTTGCTCCTCCCGTCATACTGACTGCATTCGCTATCTATGCCACATCCTTTTTCTATCAATTCACTCACACAAGTCCATACGAAGTCGTCGCGGATGAGCTTGATATTATCACCAGAGATACCATTGATCGCGACGACAGCGACGATGAGTTAGAGTTGGTTGTCGACTCTGAGACCGGAGAGCCACTCCAGGAGATCGACGTTCAGGAGACCATCGTTCTTGAAGAAAAGGACCCCAAGGTCCTTCGTAGTCTTCTTACCGGCCTTCCCAGCCCCAGCTCTCTCTTCTGGTCTGCCGTTACCTTCCTGACCAATGTCGCTCTCCTAGCCATGGTGGCTGATATGGTCTACCGTGCCCCTCTCTTCCATCCTTCTCACAATCTTTCCTTTGTGCGTCTCGGCCATGTCTCTGAGAACAGTGCAAAGCTTCTGGTCAGAGAACCACGCACATCTGAACATCCTCTCCGCATGAGCTACAGATACGCAGGTGAATCGCCCGACGATGGCATCCGTGATCACGACGCTAGCTGGAAGCACCCTCATAACGCCATTGATGTTGACGAGAGCACCGATTACACCGGTATCTTCCATCTGACTGGACTCAGACCTGACACCACATATCAGTATACAGCATCCAACAACCATACTGGCTTCTTTGTCACAGCACCCAGACTCGGTCGCACTGCTCCTCGCAACAATGATGTCTTCACATTCTTGCATTCATCCTGCCTCAAGCCCAGATTCCCATACAATCCTCTGCAGCACCCGCTCGAACTTCCAGGCCTTAAATATCTGGCTAGACTTTTGCCCTCGCTGAAAGCCCATTTCATGATCTTCATGGGAGACTTCATCTACGCCGACGTGCCTAAGCGTTTCGGCACCGATGCCGAGACATACCGCAGAGAGTACCGCCAAGTCTACTCCTCGCCCCAGTGGGAGTCTGTAAGCTCAGAGGCCAATCTGCCCTGGATCCACGTCTTGGACGACCATGAGATTGCAAACGATTGGGACAAGAACACCACTGGAGTATACGAAGCTGCAGTCGACCCATGGCATCACTACCAGGCTTCTGTCAACCCAGACCCCGTCCGTCCTGGTGCAACCTACTTTACCTTTGACCAGGGACCTGCATCGTTCTTCATGATCGACACTCGCCGTTACCGTCAACCCTTCGATGGCACTGATGGCTCGTATGGCGAGTCTCAAGCTGAGACTGGTTACAAGAAGAGCATGCTCGGCAATGAGCAGCTGAAGGATCTTCTCGATTGGCTTGCAGCTCCTGTACCCACTGGTGTCAGATGGAAAGTCGTCGTCTCCAGCATTCCTTTCACCAAGAACTGGCGCTTTGGCAGCGAGGACACTTGGGCTGGATACCTTGGCGAGAGGCAGATCATCTTGGAATCTATGTGGGACGTTGGTCTTCGTGGTGGCGTCGGAGTTGTTGTCCTAAGTGGCGATAGACACGAGTTTGCAGCCACCTCTTTCCCACCACCTACCGAAGACAAGGTCTCTGGTCTGGACACCCGAACAGGCAAGCTGAGAACCAAGAAGTGGCCAATCAGTGCGACAGTTCATGAGTTCAGTGTCAGTCCGCTGAGCATGTTCTACCTCCCTGTTCGCACTTATGAGCAGACCGACAACGACGACGTGTGTGTTAAGTGAGTATTCCAAGCCCACTTCCATTACTAGCAATGACTGACTCTCGACAGGTACATGCCCGACGGCAACTCGAAGTTCGGCGCTCTGAGTATCAGCACACCAGCCACTTCTGACCAGTCTGAGCTCAGATACCGTCTCTTCATTGACGGTAAGGAAGCCTGGAGTCACAAGATCCTGACACCTCCTGTGGTGCATGGCAGTGGCCGCGGAAAAGATGCGCTGTGGGGTTGATTGATGCTATGTAATAAATGATTATGATGGTAGTGATAGGTTGTGTCACTGGTTCTCAACCGCAAGGAACGGCCAATTGTTATTTGCACTTTCGCTGGGATGGTTTTAGTGTTTAGTATTCTTTCAATGGAAACGTTTATACCTTGAGTTGTGTTCTTCTTTCCTCTATATTGAAATAATAGTCAACCACAGTGGTCGGTTATACCTTCTACATTCGGGCTGGTCAACAGAAGCCGAAGCAAGCTTCTCCTCGTTCTCAACCTCCACTTGTATCTTCAAGCTCTTGGGACAGATGCCAAATTCACAACAACCTGATCTTGCTTTCACAAGAGCATTGCCTAAAGTCGAGCTTCACGCTCACTTGACAGGCAGCATCAGTAGAAAATGTCTCCACAATATCTGGCAGCAAAAGAAATCTTCAAATCCTGCCTTTGAGCTCGAGGATCCATTGATAGCTATACCCAGCGCGGCGAATGGTACTATCGATGTTGTCAGGTAAACAATCCAAACTGCCAATATCTCCATAATACGAGGCTGAGTGGAATACGGCGATATAGTTTCTTCCCACTTTTCGATCAGTATATCTATGCTTTGGTCTGCGATGAGCAAAGCATTCGATACGCGACCACTTCTGTGCTCGAAGACTTCTCCAACGATGGAGTTTGTTATCTTGAAGTACGCACTACGCCTCGCGCCATACCAGCCGCTGGAACAAGCAAAGAGGATTATGTGAGAGTTGTACTAGAAGCCATACACGACTTCTCTTCCTCTGAACAGAACAAGTCAAGTACCCTTCTTCACGAGGTGAGACTGCATACAAAACTCATCCTCTCCATCGACCGCAAAAATACATTGGCAGAAGCGATGGAAGTAGTGGCTTTGGCTGCAAAGTACGGAGATCAAGGTGTGGTGGGAATAGATCTCTGTGGCAATCCCACCCGCAAACCTATCTCTCACCTCGCCCCTGCTTTTGCAGAAGCTACAGCACAAGGGTTGGCGATAACACTACACTTTGGAGAAATAGCCCAGACAGATGATGCAGAGTTAGAAACGATGCTGGATTGGAAGCCTCAGAGGTTAGGTCATGTTATCCATGTCCCTTCCCACCTCAAACCCGTTATTGCAGAAACAAATATAGGGTTGGAATTGTGTTTAAGCTGTAACGTTCTTTGCAAATTGAGCCAAGGAGGATTTGAAGCTCATCACTTTGGGGAGTGGTGGAAAGCTGGTTCGGCTATCGCTTTGTCGACTGATGATGTGGGAATCTTCGAGTCGGGACTTAGTAATGAGTATTTGTTGGCTGCAAGGCATTTTGGTCTTGACAAGAAGCAACTTGTGGAGTTGAGTAGAGGTGCGGTAGATGTTATTTTCGGTGGGGAGGCTGAGAAGAAGAGGATGTGGGCATTGCTTGACAAGTTTTGGGGTGAGGAGTGTGAGGATGCTCACATGCATACAGAACCCTAGATGGCCAAATCTATCTACATTCTAATAGTCACCCTCCCAGAAGTTTGCAACTCCTTCGAGGTCATCGGCGTTGATGAGGGTGGCACCTTCATCCCAAAGCAGACGCCAGATAGCGTTTCTATCCTTGATGGGCCAGTTAGGCGTTTCCTAGATATTGACGTTAGCACGTACAGGATACGTGAAACAAAGTGCAAGAACTCACCCAATATCTGGTACCAATACCCCTGGAGCTTGCAGTGGAGATCTGACCACGCAACTTGGCCAATGCGGTCTCGTTAAGCTTACCGTCCTTGGGCCATCCGAAGGACTGCAAGAAACTAGTACTTGCGATGGGAGACAGGAATTGAGTGATGTTTGAGTTTGCCGAGCTGTTCAATGTAGACAGAGGTCCATCGAAGAAGTAGTCGCGGTTGTTCTGGCTCTCGACCTGGTCTCTGGGAGTGTTGCCGGTTCCGATCACAGTGACGGTTCCATTCGTAATTCCAGTTCCGTTAAAATTGGTGAGCCAGCCGCCCTGGCGGAGAGGCTCCAAAGCCTTGACAACGTAGGGCCAGGCGATGGTACCATTGGTCTTGACATCGACCCAGAGATAAAGAGTTTGTCCAGCTGATGTGTCGAATACACCATTGTGGGTGGGAGCAGTCACGAAAGGAGAGCTTGGGTTCTGCTTCTTAAGAACAGAGAGGATAGGTTGAATGTAAAGGGAGTCGAATGTACGTGCATATGTCAATGCAGACTCCTCGTGTCCAACCTGTTATGGGTAAGCAACAACTCGCGAAACAGAGTGACGATTTATGGTCGTGCATATATCGACTTGATCTCGACAAGGATCACATACATAGAGTGTGCCATTGTAAAGCCATACATCAGCCTCTACTGAGATGACACCATTGGAGAGTGCAGTGTAGAATGGCTTTGCTCTCCAGTAGTCATTGTGGGAATGAACGTTTTTGGGCATGATCCCTTGCGTAAGGTCGGTAGGATAATGATACAAAGAACTATTGCTAACGGCGAGGACGCTTTGAATATCCTGCGAGAGAGGAATATCCGACTGGCCGACAACGAACGGAGCCGCCAGAAGCAATAGTGTCGCAAACATGATGGCGATTGATAATAGGATAATCGATGCTGTGTTCAAGAAAGGGCGCATAATCAAGAGGGCATAGGTTGCATTATATATTACCACAGGGTACGAGGTTGAGATGAACGGCAGAAGATGGCTGGAGAGTAAGTTGAGCAGTATGACGCTCTGCAAAAGGCAAGACCAATGAGAATCTCCACGTGCCTGGAGAGAAAGAAGCACCGACGAACAACTTTTGAACTCGTCGGTCGCCACGAGTTCGAGGAAACGGTTGTGAGTGGAAGACAACACGAAGCCGGCATTCTCGGCTGCCGATCTTGAACCCTCGAGCCGAAACCGCCTCTTTTCGTGCCTTGCACCATCCATGCTTGTCCTGAGGTAAAATTTCACCATTTGTTGATTCTCTAGCTGTGATAGAGCATACGCTACTGAGAGACTGGAGCCAACGACAAGGTTTGCTTGCGTTGCATTCTTTCGTAAAGGCCTTGAGACGCGTGAGTGTTGACAACAGCATGTTCCCATCGAATACTTTCGCGGGCTGAGTTGCTCCGATGGGATTGACAACACCACAATTAAGCACTTCTAAAGTCACTGCGGATGATAGGGTCCGAAGCACATTTCATTTCGCCAGTACTAAGACTATTCATGACGTGTTCGCGTTCAACTCCTGACAATCTTGAGAAGTCCATCCGAGTCCCGCTTCAACTGACCGTCCATGGTTCTGGCCATTCTCGTCATTGTAGCAACTTCTGCGGCATCAAGCTCTGTTGATGACCAGCCTTCCAGTCCATGGAAGAGAAGCGCTAAGCTGTTTGACTTCCAGAAAAACGTAGCGCTGATATGACTGAGTATGATGACCATCAAGAGGAATACTATTGACATGCCAGTCGTGGCGATCAAGAGCGATAGCCAGGCCCAGTGCACCTTGACGTATGTGACAGTCGTCAACGCCTGTCCGGGAACACTCGTAGCATTTCTGCTGGCGCGGATGTGTTTGGTCATACTTGCAGCCAGATGATCCATCATCAGAGATACGTTCTGAGACGCATAGAGAGTCTGAGCCAACAAAGGAGATTGGGAAGATGAACCTAGGAGCCATGACGTTTCCAACATGTTGGCCAGATAGTCTCTGATATATAGAGTGTCTGCGTGGTTGATGGAGATATTGAAATTCGGGACGGGTTCCTTAATGTTGAAGGTATTTGGTAGAGGATCGTGTGCAAAAGTGGCATTCCATACAGGATTGGCCATGAGGTCAACGGCAGGAAGGCTATTGGTGGGATCGCGATGAGCTATCAACCATGTGTCGCGATTAACAATGGATCCATTGACGATCTGAACGTCATTGTCGTACTGGTAACACCATTGGAGGGTGCAATCAGAGACTATGTAAGATGACCCATTGCTCGGTGCTGTGAGAGATACTCTCGCTGGGTCTATATGATCGTTTCGTGCAATTGCCGTTGCCATCCAGAGAAGCGTCATACCGTCATTGAAGTCGAGAACTCCAACAGTGTTGTTGATCATGGTGCTCGTATAATTCATCGTGAGTTCGTTAAAGTAGAGTAAAGTAGATACCATCAGGCCAGAAGGTGTAGTCAGGTTGCACGATCCATTGGTCTGATCTAGGCCTTCAAGGTATGTGATTGACTCGCTAGAATAGTGACCACAACTTTTCTTGAGGTGGTCGGTGACGTCGGTACACTTCGAGCACACTGCAAGCGACGGTATCCACGCTTTCCATTCGCAATTACCTGTAGAGCAAGTGTGTGTGTCGTTCAAGTTGAGATCATATATGCCGTTGTAGATCGCACCCAGCATCGGGACGTTAAGGTGAGTCTCGACTATATTATCAGCCGCCAATACAACTGATTAGCCAAACAAGACGCTCTGCGAGGAATTGGAAGATAAAGTGCGAGACGTATGGAGGACTTACGTTGCATTGTCGCTCCCGAGTCATATATTGAAGAAGTATAAACGAGGGCTATTCCATTCTTCGCGGATACTTGCTGTAAAGGGTAGGTAACAACCAATTGAGTGAAAGAGTCTATCACGAGGGCCGCAAGCGTGATCAGCGCGCCCACTGCAGCTACAGACGAAGCCGTCTCTGCTGTGAAAAACAGACCAATAGCACCGAGGGGACCACGGCTTGCATCGTCAAAGATTTGTAGGCTCGTTAAGCTGCGTTTCTTATTCTGTATGTGAAGCCATTTCACCTGACTGATACACGCAGTTGCGGTAAAGCCGAGACAAGATTTGGCGATAGTTGAGAGAAATGAGATGACCGAGTTGGGCGCAATCGACATGACATGTCCATCAGGCATGCTGTCTTGGACGAAAGATTGCCAATCGGACAACGGTCGACCATCCACTCTTTTGAGCACGAGAACAATAGAGCCGAGGCATACGATACTGAAACTCAGTGCCAGTATCTCAGCGAGCCACCAGTCAGACCACCAGGCGCGAGCGTCTCTATACTGAAATGATGAGCTCGCACTGTCCGTGGCAGCGATTCTTGGGTCCGGGTCCCGGACCTTTTCTTCGGCATCGGTGGGCTCGAGACCCAGGAGAGCGATCGAACTTGTTGAATCATGATAGTGAGTGTCAATGTCCTGTAATTGCGTGAAGTAAGATGCTGTAAGAGAAGAGGATCGTGACTGAAAGCCAGGTCGATGGTTTGGGACAAGGGAATTCATCTCGAAGTCAGCCATGCTTGACAGCGAGAAGATGACATAGCGAATCGGAGGGTTGGTGGCAGTGGGACACTTCTACCTTTAAGACTGCTGCAGTAGTGATGGGATCGTCCAGACAGGAAGCAGCTAACAAGCCTTGAAGTGGCTTGCAGCTCTGCGGCATGCTGCGTATAAACCAGTAGATTAAGACGCTATCGAGGCGTTCAGGGCACATCATGGTGATCTCGTCTTAGAACATTGTTCAGCGACTCACAGAGGTCTGTATGCTTCTCATACTTAGATGAAACATCCAATCGAGCATATCTGGAGAATGTTGGATCATTCAGGTAGGGATCTTTGGAGGTGATGAACTGCAATCCGTACTTGCAGCAGCTCCGCGTCTGTGCAGTAGTGCTTATTTTGTGTATAGCGTATGTACACATGTGGCGCGATGGAGAACACCCAGATGGCTCCCGTTTCGACGTTCTCGGCAGAGGTCAGGTAAGGCTGCATTGGTCATGTACAGCCTTCTTGGACAGCCGCTCCATAGTGCGGTCGCTCAGCCATCGCTTTTTATTAGAGGACCGAGAAATGGGTGATTGGCGCTCATGATTCCAAATGGCCAAAATGATTTTCCGATGGATGTTTGCCTGCGTTTCATTCTGTGGTCAACGTCCTAAGATGGAAGGGTCTGAGACGCGCAAGTGTTGACAACAAACAGCCCTCGTGCGTTCCCATCCGATACTTTTGCGTGCGATGGAGATGAGCTTTTCAGATCCTCCCTCTGCTTTAGAGCAGTCTGTTAGACTTGATATCCAATCTACGATCCGATCTTCGACCAGTGACAAGGTGTAATAAAGTGCTGGTGGCTTTGCCCAGATGTTTGGAACCGTGGTGGAAGTGCCTGTGGCGTGCCAGAAAGAAGGCTGAGTCGGAAACGAAGTACAGACATAATTGTCAGCTACTCAACGTGAATGCGTGTTAATCTTTCGTCGAAGGATTCCTCAAATATGAAGGGATGTATGCAAGCATATAGCTAGAAGTCAAGGATCGGTGTTGTTGAAGTCTGACCTTCGTCTTGGTGGGTCGTCACGAGTCATGGCATTACTGATCAAGTCGGGCACATGACCAGCGTGTCAATGACTTCCGCATCCGGATAGCAACGGTCCGAGATATCGAGCGATACCAAAGAATAGACGCCGCAGCAGATGATGTCAATAGTCATATGAGGATAGGGACAGGCTGCAATATATCCAGACATTACTCGAAATCGAGCAGGGCAGTCACAGATCAAGGTCGATGCCAAACGGGACGCGAGACAGCGGCGTCGGAGACAATAGAAACATCAACGACGAGTCCAGTTTGCGCGTGCGGGCAGTCACCAACAAAGCGCTTTCCAAAGCTGCGTATCCCTTGCGACAAATGTGTATACATGTTCTCCCTCGTCCGATATGATCCATGGCCGGCCTTGTCAATAGTTTCGTGGGAGGCGTCAAGCGGACCTTCGACACACTCATAGGAAACGATTCCGACTCCAAGGTAAGACAAGACCAAGGCAGTGAAGCAATGCCACCAGGACTAAATCGAACGTCGAACAGGACCATGAGCAGCCGAGTGAGGGCATCAGAGCACAATCGAACCACCGCATATCGTCGACGAGGTACGCCCCACCTGGAAATCTGTCGACTCGTACAACCTGACAAACTTCCCACAGTCCAGAAGAACTCTCCCGTAACAAACGTCTTCGCACGCGACCCGCGACACACTCAACACCAATCGCATCTCCGACACAGTAGGCAATAGCCACCCTACCGTTCGCGACCCAATCTGACCGAATCATCCCAGTCCAGAGGAAAAGCCGCGAAGCAAAAGAGAAGACACTTTGTCGAGCAGTCATAAGAGACAAGTTGCATCCCCGAAAGAGTAGACTACACCCAATCTTTTGTCATTGTACATCGTCTGACCTTGCCTCAGCCGCATAGAAGAAGAGTCCAGTATTCGACAATCGCACCCGCTGCAAAGTTCCGCCAGAAAGCGTAGCACATCGCCCACCGAGTAGGTCACATCTGACCCTTTGTCGAAACATGATCTGAACATATCGTCGCAGTGTCCGAGGCCATCAGCGAGTAAAACAACGACGCACATTGCCCAGTTCCGACGAGAAGAGATTGTTTCCAGGATCATACACGTATGCACATCCGACTGTGTTTGATACTCGCCTTGACTAATGTTCTTCAGCTCGACGCAAGGCTCTACCCCCATCTCCGTACCACCAGACGAGTGGGGTTCTACGACCAACATGAAGAGAAAGCCTCCAGGCGGCTCCAAGCCGATAAACACTTTGAACCGACTAGGCCCTGGCATAAACACTCTGGCCATGACAACTTCTCGTGGACAGAATGTCTCGAGTAGCCCTATCAAACGCCAAAAGACAAGTCATGCATATCCGCTAGATTTTGCAGACGACTTGCCAGACGATGAATTCTTCAACCGTGGCCTGCAAGGTCGTTCTTCGAGCAAGCTTGAACGACAGCCGAGCATCAGCGCCATCAGCATAAACAGCCAAGATACTCGCAGTCAGAGATCCAATCCTTTTGGCCACGATGAAGCCCGTGATGCCCACGGAATACTTAACAACGGCAAGAAAAAGGGTCGCAAGCCCAAGTCTGGGCCGACACAGCACAGCTCCCCTCGTCAACACGGCGCTGCCACTAATCCCGTTTCTGTCGACGACGATGATGATGTTCAAGTCCTTGTTGAGCAGCACAACATGCCTCGTTCCACACATTACACAGCCTCTACGTGGACACCACGCTCGCCTCCTCTAGCGGGCTTGTTCAAGAGAGATTATGGGCAACCTGATCTGGTTCCAGAAACACGCCAGGCTGAGTCAAAACTCATAAACAGGATGCAGTCAACCTCAAACACTTCCCGAACCATGCAACCGCCACAAGTCGTGGAAGACTTGAGCGAAGACGAACTGTCACGCGATCCCGCGATTCGATTGTCGGCCCGGAAGACCAACAAGACTTTGACGCTCCGATCACCATCTCCGCACGCTATCACTTCTACGCATTTCACGAAGCTCGCGGAGTCCACAAAGCCCACGAAGCCCACGAAGCCCACGAAGCCCACGAAGCCCACGAAGCCCACGAAGCCCACGAAGCCCAAGAAGCCAGAAGCCCAGGAAAACCTCGTATTTCATTTGTCGGCACTGCGCATGGCGGGCGGCGACTGGAGAAATCTCGACCTTATCTATTCTTCAGAACACAAGTTTATTCAATTCACCAAGAATGGTGATATGCTTCATTACAGAGGGGCGGAGATTCAACTCAGCAGTATACACGCCAACACTGTGTACTGGGATACGGAGAGCTCAATGGAAGTCATATTGTTTGGAGCCAAGGGCGGCGTCTCAAGAGGCCGAATCTTGTTCGATTTCGATACAGTAGACGCCCGCAACGCCTTTGTGGAGGCTGTCCATGACATGAGTGCAAGAAGTCAGCTCAAGGGTGTAGATTCGTGAGTAGCAACATCCAAGTTGCCCATCAAAGCTAACGCTATTACAGAGGAAAGTTCGCGCGTGTACGTAAGTCATCTGAGTCGTTCTTCATACCAGCAGTCGCGACGACCGACCCCGAACTAGAAGCCATGAGCAATCGTCAAGGTACTCATACGCTCCGAGAACGCATGATGGCGGCGCAGAGCGGATCTCCACTTCCTGAGTCTACGAGTCAAGCACCCACGCCGAGATTGACTCGCCAGATGAAAACCGAATACACCAACCAGCCTGTCGCCAAAGCAGCGCAAGATCATTCTCTACCGCCACCTAAACCTCGAATCGAACAAGCTACACCTGTGAGAACCAGTGGAAGGCTTCGGAGTAAAGACGGTGGTAAAGCCGTGCGACCCGCAGAGCCAGAGATTGAGCGATGGACCGTAAAACATGGTATTCCCAAATGGGATGCCCCCCTGGTATACCCCGCTGTCGGACCAAGCCGAACCACTATTGATGCTGAAGATATTGCTCGATTGGACGATGGCGAGCTTCTCAACGACAATATCATCTTGTTCTGTCTTCGAGAGATGCAGGAGAACAATCCAGAGTTGAAGGGCAAGGCTCATATTTTCAATTCATTCTTCTACGAGACGCTCACCAGTTTGCCATCGAAAAAGAAAGGGTTCAACTACGACGGCGTCAAGCGCTGGACCAGAAACATTGATTTGTTCAGTCATCCGTACGTTGCGGTCCCAATCAACACTCAGTACCACTGGTTCTTGGTCATTATTTGCAATCTCGACAAACTTGAACGAAAACTGAACCTGGATGGCCTAGACGACGAACAGGAAGAACCCGAAGCTGAACCACAATCAATCGTTGAAGAGCCAACACAATCCCAGACAACAGTGCAAACCGAGATTGAGATCCCAGAATCGCCCCAGGAAGCCAAGGACGATGGTCTATCACAGGGTGTGAAACGCATTTCTCTTGATGGTTCTCAAGAACAAGAAGAGGAGTTGCCCCCTCTTGCCAAGTTGAAGCCAATCCCGCGCAAGGGTAAAAAGCAGGCGCCTCCACTGCCAAAGACGGACCCTAACACGTATGTTGCATCGTCTCACATTCGATGCAAAGAAAATATGCTGACTATCCCTAGACCTGCACTTATTCTCCTTGATTCCTTGGGCGGCACTCACCCCCAGGAGATCAAGAATTTGAAGCAATACGTCGTTCACGAAGGTCGCGACAAACGAGGTTTAGAATTTGAGTATACCGCACTCAAAGGACTGACAGCTCGTGGTCTACCTCAGCAAACGAACTTTTGTGATTGCGGTGTCTATCTTATCGGATACATGGAGGCTTTCGTCCGCGATCCTGCAGAGTTCGTTCGCAAGGTAATGTCTCGCGAGCTTGATCGCGACAATGACTTTGCCGATTTCGATCCATCGAAGAAGCGAGCAGAGATACGTGAAAAGTTGATTAAACTCGAGGAAGAGCAGAGCTCCGCCAAAAAGCAAAGGAAGAAGGAAAAGGCGCGTCTTCTCAGATTGGCGAGTCAAGACAACGATTCTGTCAGTCCAGGACCTCCAGCCGTGCAGAGGAGCTCGCCTTTGAAACCTCCAGTGGTGTATGCAGACTCTAGGATGGTCCAGAGCTCGCCCGTGAAGCCGCCACCAGCGCCGATGCAGAAGACGAGTCTTCTGAAGTCGACTCTCTACCCGAGATCGCCATCTCGTAGACCTCCACCGACAGGGAAGCGCCCTGTCCAGGACGAGATGTTGTTTGGCGATGCCGACGGTAGCCCTGACGAACTCAACGAGAGTGCTGAATCTGACAATCGCGAAGATTACAGCTATCTCGATCAGGACAACAATCAGCCCAGTACTTTCAGCAACGAACAAAGTTTTTTTAGTCAGCTTCGTCAAGCTACTCAATATGCCCAAACTGAGGTAGAAGAGGGAGAAGAAGAAGAAGAAGAAGACTACGAAGAGGGAGAAGGAGGAATGGTATTGGTGCAGAAGCGATCGTAATGCTTCTCTCATGCAGACATTGCATTCTACCAGTATCACCACAGAGGATTGGAAGGACGAAAGCGTCATTATCACGAAAGAGAGAAGTTCTTGGGGGCTGGGCAGAGAGACAGCCAAAATTCGCTTGCCATCGTGTCTCACATCAGAGACGAATCTTGCTAGACTCAATCAATTCCTACTTTATTCTAGTTCGTTAGGCCGGGTCCATGGTGCGAAATCCACCGGGCTAGTACCATGAGCAGTAAGATATGTGATTGCAACTGTGAGGCTCGTAGTAATCGAGTAGCCGTGCTGGTCGACCATACATTGTAGGGAGATGGAAGAGCCGGGGAGGCACTTGCGGTGAGCATGAGTAACACCGACTAGCCGGGTACAAGGATATCCTGGCCTCTTGTAGGCCTTCCGTGTGCTTACGAGTGATATACAGTGATTCTGGTAGCCGTCAAGTGAAGTTAGATCACAGCCTCGAACACCGGGTACGCACATGAGATTACCGCTACCACTGTTGTACTTATGTGTTTGCTTATTTACTTTGTGAACATAGACAATAGCGAAACAATTGAGAGGATACAGAACATGTAAGCCAGCTATCTACAGAATGAACATGGAAGATTTACAGCAGAACAAAAAGCAATGCGCGATATACATCAAGCGCCCCAACAACCTCTTCCCAAGGAAAGAACCACCCTCCAAAAACGCCTCAAAAGCAGTTTATAATCATCCCAACATTTCCATCATGAAAAGTAATTAAGCTTGACGATCCATCCCAGATCTGGTATCCTGTCTGGACAGTGCAGCCAAAGCATGAGCAGCATCCTGCGTATCCATCTCCATATAAGGAGAATGCTCAGACCTGCCATCAACGCGATACACATGTTTGATCTGTTGATAGTCATCTCGTCTGAGTCTAACATTTCTCTGTTGAGCTTGTTGGAAAAAATCAGAGCAGGAGGTTCGCTCGGTATGTTTTGGTGGGTCGAGTTGTTTGAGGCGGCGGAGGGTTACGGTGCCTGTGTTTCTGGAGGTGTCCTGGGTAGACGCAGCGGCTTCTTGTTCTTTGAAAGCTACTTCGGCTAGTTCTTTGCATTGACGGGCTTTCTCGGGATCAGCGAGACACATGTCGCAGGTACCAGGGCCTGAAGCTTCAGTGCGTGCTTCGAGGAAACTGGGGGTGGTGACATCAGAGTGCTGTTTGATTTGGGTGACAGCACGTGATGAGTCAATGGGTGGAAGGCTGGGAAGACTCTTATTGTTGAGTTCTTCTTGTTGGCGACAGATGCAGTTTTCGACGTCGCTGCAGAAACCGCAGTGTTCGTCTGTGCCGAGTCCGGATGTAAATGCTGATGGTTTGCGTGTGGCGTAGATGTTTGTGAAGTCTACTTCATACTCGTCGTGGGGATCGTTGTCCGATGGAGGGGTCAGTATTTGGTGGACTGATGAGACAAAGTTTGATGCAATAGCAGGGCGCTGGGGGTGAGGAGCATGAGCATTGGCATGATGGAGCTTGGCGGCATCTGAGTTGGATGATTAGTACAGTTCTCATGCAATGTGAGGCCGAGAAGGATATAAAACATACCAAGTTCTCTCTGCAGCACCACATTACGTTCTCTAAGTTGATTACACTCTGAGTCGACACGAGACCTCTCAGCAACGGCATCAACCTTCTCAGCCAATAGTGCTGCAATGTGGGCGTCGCGTTGCATAAGCTGTTCCCGCAAAGCAGACATCTCAACACGATGGGTCTCCTTCAGTTGTGTATTCTCAATCTCAAGATCATTACACTTTTGAGCACGACGGTCGCGGAAATGGCGTTGTGCAATTCTGTTCTGCGTCTTCCGCTTGTCCGACGAGTCGTTTTGGTCGGCCATGGGTTTGCGGCCAGGCTTTGGTCGAGGCTTCAGGGTGATTTCTCTGCTGAGTGGGCCATTGGAGACAGCCGAGTCGTCGCAGGGTCGCTTCGCAGCTCGGGGGATGGCCATCTTGCCGGGTGGTGCTTCCTCTGGAGATGCTGCTGATACGGGCGATCTGAGAAGACAAGGTCAGTTGGTCTGCCTTTGCTCGCGGGTATGCACGAGTAGACTCGGCAATAGTAGCGACTTACGAGTGGTCGTCCATTACACTGTCTAGCGAGCCAAAGCTCCTCTTCAACTGGGGAGGGGCAGCGTCACCAGCAGAACGGAACAGGGCGACAGACTGGCCATCCTGTATGTTGGTCGGACGGAAGGCCGAGGTTTGTGGTTGAGATGCCAAAGTCGTCATGATGCACTTGTGGTGGTCGAAACCGAGGGTAGATGGATATGGACTGATCTTATCTGATCGGATGGAAGTGGCCTGTCGTCTTTTGCGCCTTGGCCTTGGCACGCCGAAATCGCTGACTCTGGTCTATGCGCCATCGGCCATCTTGGCTCATGATCCTTCAACTTGAGGCTCTGCAGTACCAAAAGTCCGAGGAACATTTTATTGATCATTGTTTGATAAAAAAGAGCAGGTATCGCTGCCGTTGACTGTTCACGCCCATGATAGACGACTTGCTTTCAAGGATAGACATGACCAATGTCACGCTCTCTTGTGGATCCAAATTCATACATATTTGTTCGGTCTTGCGGGAGAAATGTCCTATCTAGGAAACTGCTTCTCAAACAACAGATTGTAGTATGATGGTCCAAAATTTCTGCGTTGGAAGTCCGATGCTTTTCTATATTACACCTTTCTCGACAAGATTTGGGTAGGTCCGACTCAAAAATGTCGTGCTTCTACCCTATTGAAGTATCTGTATGATTGTATGCTTATAGCTTAACTGAGATTTTTCATCTCTCTTGCAAGACCTTCAATACTGTCAACAGGTCCCTCGCCAAACATCAAGTACTGAACTCCAAGATAAGAGTCGCAACATGCCTGGAAGATACCACAAAGCTTGAAAGACCAAGGAATGGTGCTCTCAGCAAGGAAGAAGAAAGACATCTTCATCGCATCACCCAACAACCAATTCGCAAGCACACTCAGACGGAAACCTTTGCAGCTGCGATTTCTCTGGTTTGACATGATCTGAGGAAGAGGCAACGTAGCTTCAATCCCCAAAGCCACATAACCTTGGAGTGCGACGTAGGAATCCAAGCGGCCAAACAGAATCTGGAGAACCAACAGGGTTGCGCTGAAGTATGCCAAGAACATCCAGTATGGTTTTGCTTGCTTCCATTGCCAGAAATCAAAAGGTCGCTTGACATGAGTATCGCCTTCTCTGGATCCTGCGAATGGCTGATGGAGGTTGTTGGCAGCGCTTGCGAGTGGACGGTTTTGCAGAGCAACTCGTAGGAGGACGAATTGTACAATCACCATCAAACCAGCTTGTACTAGAAGGGATGTATCAAAACGTGCTCCAAGCCAGTAAAAGAGTCTAAGATTTACTGTTATTCTCATGTTTGGGGTCCGTTTTAACACAGATTGGACTCACTTCAAGATTGACGCTACCAGCATGATAAGAGGTATGTCAAGAGAGAAACCTGCTGAAGACCGCGAACGGTGGATTGAGTAGATTTGGTCGGCATAGCTGGTAACAGGCGATGTAGCCAGAAAGACCGGGGCAAGATGTGTGATCAACCAGGAAATGAAACCCATGGCAGCTTGCTTCTGCTTTGCCGAAATGAAACAATTCCTCTTTGAGTCCCTTCTTTGGTGCTTTTTGAGACAATCGTGCTCGTTTGATGAGAAGAATACCAATCCGTTGGATATCCAAGAGTCAAGTGCTTGGCGTAAGAGCTTGTCGTTGACTATCTTCAAAAGATGGAAGTTGACAGGTGTCGTGAAATTGGTCGTCAGATTACTATCATCGAGATTTCAGACGAAGAAACGAACAGATTGCTCCAGACAAAAAGAGCCAAATGAAAAGGAGAATATGGAAAACTCGCAAATTTATCAGGGGTTGTCAGCGAAAGGTTGTTGTTGAAAGTCCACATCGCTCAGCCCTACAGAGCCGCATCGAGCACCGCCACGAGTCAAGCCACTACCAGCAAACTGTGGCTGGCATGTCTTATCGGCGATAGCGGAGGGGTCTACCTCTTCTGGCAACATCGTCAACAAAGAACCTAGAGACAACACTCACTCATTCATCGTAGGTCTTTGAACTGTATAACTTCTGTTCTTTGTGTGTTGGAGACCGCTCGTTTGCTGCGATCAGTGCCTTTCTAGACGTGTTGGCCAGCTCCTTCCTCAGCATATATATATTGATGTAGGTCTTCCATTTCCACATATCTCTTGTTCACAACATTCCCAATAACTGCCAATCCATAACAACTCCATCTCTTCATCTCAACAATCCTAACGCTATGGGCAAGTTCTACGGTAATTCGGACGACGACTTGCCTCTCGACCAAACCGAAGAGGAACGCATCAAGGAAGCACAAACCAAGATGGGTGACCGTACCGCCTTCTTCTATGGTAAGTCACCAGTTTTTCTCCACAACATCTCCCTTGACTGACATGTGTTTTTTCAACAGGCACTCTCATGGCCAAGGAAGTCCTCTACAACGTCATCTTCGGCACCTCTGAAGTCAGCAGATACAACATTCAAACCATAACTCAAGCTCCCGCCATTCTCCACAACCACAAGCGTTCTCGCGTCAAGTACTGTGATTACCCCGGCGTCATCCCTCAGGAAGGCCACTCTGTGCGTGGCACCTACGTCACTGGCCTCACTGACGGCGACATCTACCGTCTGGACATGTTCGAAGGCTCCCAGTACGAGCTCCAAACCGTGCATGTGCGTCTGTTGAAGAGCGAGGGCGATGCAGCCACCGGCAAAGGCAATGTCGAAGGCGATGAGGTAGAGACACAGACCTACATCTGGACCGACACCCACGAGCGCCTTGAAGACAGGGAGTGGGACTACGCTACCTTCAGAAAGGAGAAGCTGTCTAGATGGTCCGGCGGCGAACCCGAGGGTCAGTGTTTGCTTCAAGTACTCAGAACTCTGGAACGACAACTAACGACTTCACCAGAACAAGGCTGGGATGATGATGAAAAGCCTGAGGAGAGTATTGACCCTACTGGCGGTAGATTCGGCAACGGTCAGATTGCTCAAGATCTTGGAAAGGAGCACGAGAAGTTGAAGGAGCAAAAGGGTGATGATGGCGAGCCCCTGAAGAGTGCTGTTTGAATGCAGACATACACGACCCTCACGAAGCACGAGAAAGCACAATGATGATTAGATATAGAGCACAGAGGGTTTGAACGCTTTCTTTCCCCATCCATGATAGATGGCTGGAAGTACAGAGATCAGTGGAAAGGAAGGTACATCAAATCATCATAGAATTTACCACGTCTGCTTGTACCGTTTCTTTGGCACTCTGCCCTCATACAAAAGTGATTCGTGCATTTCGAGACTCCGGTTGGGCATAAGTACTGGTTGGTCGTGGTCCAGGGCTGAGAGAAGAAGAAAAGGCGCCTTGAACAAATTGTATATGCTTCAGAGTGTGTTAATACAGAAAGGGGAAATTTTTATATACAAACATGGGTCAATGATGTGTTTCTATCGCTTTGCAAAGTCGCTGGCCTGCAGGTTCCTGGTCATGGTGGGGAGCTTGATAACCAAGCCGTCGAGTTCCTTGGACATCTTGACCTGGCAGCCCAGACGACTTGTCTCTGTCAAACCAAAGGCCAAGTCGAGCATGTCGTTCTCGTCATCATCGGGCTCCTCCATCTTGTCAAACATGTCCGGGTCCGAGACGATAACGTGGCAGGTCGAGCAGGCGCATGAACCGCCGCATGCGCCTTCCATTTCGAGATCATTGGCTTGTGCTGGGAGAGTTGTTAGTCCTAAGATTGTGGCCTTTTGCAGGGTTCTCGGAGAAACACACCAATGTCGAGCAGGTTGTCGCCGTCGGCTACTACAAAAGTGTGCTCATCGCCTTCCTTGTCGACAAAGGTGACCTTGCGCTCTTCACCGGGCTTGGGAGCGTCCAGGTGACCATGCAGCAAAGTGGAAGAAGAGGAGAAGGGTCGCCTTGAGGAGAATTGTGTGGAGGAAGCGATTGCAATGCGGCCAGATTGGTATGGTGATTGCGGGATGGCGGATCTAAGCGGCGACGAGGTTGAGATGGAGGAGCGCAGCGAGCGCTGTATTGATCGCGCGACGCATCTGGAAGCGGCGACCGACATTGTGTAGAACTGAGGAAGGTGCAGTGGGATACCCGTGACTGCAAAGAAGGAAAGTGCTTCTTGTTGATTGTAAAAGTCACGGATGACGAAGTGTGCAAGTGGTCAGCAACAAAATGCGGGAGTCGAGAGTCTGGAGCTTCTCCGACCACGGCCCTCTGCCTCCAACCAGCTCCCACATACAAACACATACAACATGGCGCATCCAGTACAACTGTCGTCCTCGCGCGACACTCCGAACCCTCTACGACCATACTACCGCCCTCCCTCGATCGGCCTGCCGCCGGGAGACGCAAACGCGACAAGTGCCTCTACCGGTCCCAGCAGCAGCCTGGGCAGCTCCGCTCGCCATGTTTTCGACGACCTCGACTATTCCTCCTTCCTGAATGATGGTGACTCGGCTTCTGTTGCAGACATGGGTCGCAAGGTCCTCGACCAAGCCTTGTGGAAATACACCTCGGTCCTCCTGGCACAACCCTTTGACGTTGCGAAGACGATTCTACAAGTCCGCCTGGCCACACAGCTCGATGCTGAATCCACCTTGAGACGAAGAACCTCTGCCCGCTTTGCTGTCGACCAATACCCTCCGAGTGACGACGAATCCGATCCAGATGAACCGAGCTACTTCACACCCACCAAGCCCACAAGAGCAGCGGAGTCTGATAGATCCCGCTCTCGTCGTCCTCGTACCCCGCCCTCACGTTCATCAAGGGAACAATCTCCTGCTCCACATGTCCTGCAGCTACGAAGACCAGACTCGGTTATGGAGGCTCTGTCACAATTATGGCAGCAGGCTGGTGCCGCTGCCATGTGGAAGGCTACCAATGCCACCTTCATCTACAACGTTCTGCTCAAGGCCGTCGAGGGTTGGACAAGGAATATGCTGTCTGCTCTGTTCGATCTGCCCGATCCTTCATCTCTGGCTTCTGTGCCTGCAGAGGTCGTTGCTGGTGCCATGGGTGGTCTTGACCTAGCAGACAGTCCCTCGCCTCTGGCCTCATTGGGTATTGCAGTTGCTGCTTCAGCCATTGCTGGCCTCCTGCTTGCTCCTCTTGATCTTGTCCGCACGAGGTAAGTAGTTCTAACTTGTTCCGTTTCTTCGCATGCTGACCACTTTCAGACTTATTCTTACACCAACCACTTCACAACCTCGTGCCATCCTACCAAACCTCCGCCTCCTGCCGAGTCTCACAATCCCTACTTCCCTCTTCCCAATCACCCTCCTCCACTCTACACTCCCGACTCTGTTGAGTACCAGTACTCCTCTCGTCCTCCGTCAATACTTCCGTGTTGATCCTCTCTCAACACCAGCCACATACTCCCTGGCCACCTTCCTCACATCAACTACTGAGCTCTTCATCAAACTTCCTCTCGAGACCGTCCTCCGCCGCGCTCAAATCTCCCATCTCAAGTCTTCTCACAAACATGCTTACAACAAGGCCGCCATGAACCAATTCCGCGGAAGCAAGTCCATCACCAGCCCGGAAATGGACACCATCGTCCCTGTCGGCCCTTACAAGGGTGTCTTCGGCACCGCTTGGAGCATCATGGCTGAAGAAGGTATCCGCGAGCAACCTCCACAAAGCCGTATGAACACTCCTGCTAGACCTGGTCTTGTAGCGCAAAACAAGAAAGACAAGAAGGGACAGGGTATTGGTGGTTTGTGGAGAGGATGGAGAGTCGGTATGTGGGGCTTGGTTGGTGTCTGGGGTGCCTCTGCCCTCGGAGGTGGTGGCAGAACTGGTGGAGAATTCTAGAAGGGTTCTGTCCGTCTAGGTTCATTTCCACTCTCGTCTTGATCGTTATTCTGTACTCTACTCATCTTTGGTTCTGTCTGTGTTTTACTGGCGAGGCGTTTGGGAAAGACTGCTGCATTTTAGGAGAATGAATATGATTCGATCTTTATCTTTACAATTGTACTATTATCATATCACCTGGTTACTGCCATTGAACAACCCATCCTTCCAGCATAGATTTGAGCTTAGAGACGAGGAACCTCATTGCGTCGGCTATCGACAGGGTCACCTACTAGAGCTCAGACCAGCGAGCGGGAGAAAGTCGGCTATTTTATCTCTACAAGCAGAAAATCTTTGCAACTCTCCTTCACCACCAAACATCGCAACATGCGACCAACACATCTTTGAAGCGCGTCAATCGCGATCCGCGGAAACATTTGTTATATAACACGAACAATGCTTTCTCACGATCATGATTGAGCGCTTCTAATGATGTTCCACGATTATCACGGCATTTACGACATTCAACGACACTTCTCATGCGATACCTCTCACCGTAAGTTTTCTACTTCTCCTTCTTGCATCTCAGCAGTCAAAGAAAATCAACATGATGAATATCCGGTTTGGAGACCTGTTCCGACCCTTGATGACGGATACTTTGGAATAATCTGATAATGATTTTTCTTTGACTTTGCTTTGTGCATATTGCAATACACTCTCAAAATAAATTGGAAGCAGAAGTGCTAACGTGCGCTTTTCAGGTTTAGCTTGTTGCTTCGATGCATACAATATACGACGAATGGGTAGAGGTTAGAATAGTGATGGTAGATGAAATAATGCGATACACCTTTTTACATATAATGAGCTTGAATGAAGTGTGATAGCTTTGGTGGAGCCGCTGATATCAGATGTTGTTCGAGATGTCGGCCGTGGCTTCTGCTGGAATATGTCTGCTGCACCAATTCTGGTGACTGTGATCGTACCTTCTTTAAATATTTAGAGCAGGAGGTGTTGGTCACACTCGCAGCACGCGACACGTGCGTCGGCAAGGCTTCTCGGATCCTCGCGTTCTGCTCTAGTAGAACGATCCCCGTCTTCATGTCCCCGATAGAAGCAACGCGCCATGTATACCATGTCTTTACGCTGGACATTGAGAAGTCCTTGGCCAGGATGATCACAGAGGTCATATTCATGTTTGGAACGGTCAGTGAAGGATGTTGCTAACAGCCATCGGCTATGCTCGATACGATTACGCGGCACGCCATCGCACCTCATCTACTTGGCTGAGCAGCCTGAGCTTTTGTAAAGTGATTGGTTCCGGGAATTGATGCTGTGAAACTGGCTTTCGAATCGTGCAAATGAAGCTTATGTGAAAGCACGTTATCTCGAGTCTTGATAATATTGGTCCACCGAGTCCGAAGCATCTCGCTGCGTCTCAACTTCAATCAACTCCACGCAATTGAGATCATCCATTACTGGACGGAATGAGGCTCAGTCTGCTCAAGCTATCAGCATGGGCTGCTCTAACCAGCTATGCACTCGCGAAACAACCAAACATTCTCTTCATCATCACTGACGACCAAGATGGACACATGGGCTCAATTGAGCACATGCCTCTGCTCAAAAAGCATCTAATCGACAAGGGAACTTCCTACGAAAACCACTTCTGCACAATCGCCATCTGCTGCCCTTCAAGAGTCAATCTCTGGACTGGAAGAGCAGCTCACAATACCAATGTCACCGATGTTGGTCCACCTTACGGAGGTTACCCCAAGATCGTCAAGGAAGGCATTAATGATGATTATCTTCCCGTGTGGATGCAAGCTGCTGGGTACAATACTTACTATACCGGAAAACTCTGGAATGCGCACACCATTAACAACTATGATCAGCCTTTTGTCAAGGGTTTCAATGGTTCCGACTTTTTCCTTGATCCATTCACCTACGATTACTGGCATGCCAGGATGTCGAGAAATGGAGGAGCTCCAAAGGATTACTCGGGTCAATACTCGCCAGATGTCGTAGCTGACAAGGCGTATGGGTTCCTTAAAGAAGCCATCGAGGGTGAGGCTCCGTGGTTTGTCACCGTCGCACCTATTGCTCCTCACAGTAATATCATTGCGCACCCACCGAGTGGCCCTGTCAATGAGCTGGAGGTACTGGCACCTGGACCAGCCAACAAGTTTGCGATTCCTGAGTATGCTCCACGCCACGCACATCTATTCAAGGACTACAAGATCCCAAGAACAGAAGACTTTAATCCTGAAGAGGTAAGTGATATAGCATGGTTTTAGATGTCAGCGCTAGAAGCTAATAGATTAAATTTAACAGCCAAGTGGAGCAAGCTGGATAGCCCAACTACCCAGACTGAACGACACAATGATCGAGTACAACGATGAATTCCAGCGTGCCCGACTACGCGCACTACAATCAGTCGACGAAATGATTGAGCGCTTGGTAAATCTCCTAGACACCAAAGGTGCACTAGAAGATACCTACATCTTCTTCACCACCGACAATGGCTTCCACGCTAGCCAACATCGCATGCATCCTGGCAAAGAATGCGGCTACGATACAGACATCCACATCCCCCTAGTCATCCGCGGCCCCGGTATCCCTGCAGGAGCCACCAAGGACATCGTGACTTCCCACACTGATATGGCGCCTACTTTGCTCTCTCTCGCCAACGCAACACACCCTGACTTTGACGGCTCAGCAATTCCTTTACTCTCCAACACAACCACCCGCGGCGAACACGTCAACGTCGAATTCTGGGGCATTGGTCTGCCAGAAGGAAAATTCGGCATCGCTGAGCCTTTGGGAGGACTTTCCTATCCAAACAACACTTACAAAGCTTTGCGCTTGGTGAGCGGCAACTACAGTCTCTATTACTCAGTCTGGTGCACCGGCGAACACGAATTCTATGATGTTGCCCGCGACCCTGCTCAAATGCATAATCTCTTCTCAGATGCAAAATTAGCAGAAGACTTTTCTCTCGCGGGAAGATCTTTCCAGCAAGTAATTTACCGTCTCGACGCCTTGTTGGTGGTACTCAAAACCTGCAAAGGCACTTCTTGCACCTCACCTTGGTCTTCCCATCACTCCTCTTCTGCAGAAGTAGAAACACTTCTCCAAGCACTAAACCCTAATTTCGATACCTACTATACCAATCACCCCAAAGTAGGTTTCTCATCTTGCGAATTGGGATATATCCCTGAAGCAGAGGGAAATGTGGGTTCAATCGAGTTTGGAGCGGGAGTGGAATGGGATGTTGCTGCTGTGGGAGAACTGCCCGCTAGAAAAGGTCAGGAGCCTTTTCGGTATAGAGGTAGTTGGAGTGATTGGGTTTGAGTTTGGAGATTCGAATCGATTGCCGCCTTCAGTGAGACATCGCATTCCTTCCAGAGGAGTGCAAGAGGAATGTATATAGAGCATTTCGGTTCAGCTCGTGATGGCAGATCACAATCTTCGAATGCGGAGGGAAGCATACTCTATCTAGCTATAGCAAAATATTCAAAAGGCTTCGTACATTACAAAATCACAACTTTTCAGTACAAGTGACATGTCTCTCTAGTTCGGGAGTCTAGTTTGCAAAATTCAGTCTTGCAGCATCAAGCTACATCATCAATCCGACATAAAGGTATACCACGCCTATCAGCAAGTATACAGTGAGACAATGCTAGAAAAGCACAAGAGAAGAAAAAAAGAGAGAAATGTATAGAGTTTTGGGGTAGACAAAACAACCGTTAAAGATCGTCCATTGTAGATCACCAAATTGGAGACGTTTGTTGGAGCTGAATTGACGATCTTTGTTTGGAGGTCTTCTGACGATCACTTCTTGGAAAGATGTTTAAACGAGATATGGAGTAGTGTGTTGGGGACAACTCTTGGAGACAGGCGGCTAGAAGCGGTAGTAGAAATTGGAGTAACCATCCGTCGTCCATGGTGATCATGACCATTACAAGTTTCAAGAGTGAGCTTGGTCAAAGACGCCGACGTATTGTACTAGTAAGAAATCGATAGACCATCGCAAATCAAATGCAGGTGTGGGGATCGAACAGAAGATTATGTAAAAAGAGGTGATGAAGTATTTTGATTTTATGGATATGTAAAAGAAGAGAAGAAAAGGACAACCCAAAAACACGATGAGTTTGCTTTTTCCCAAGTAAGAAAGACCTTTTTGTCCAAACCCTCACTCCTGTTCCATCCTTTTGTTCCCCCTTTTTAGTTTCGCTTCCTCTGGCACCAATCGAACAGATTAAGAAATTATTACGCCTCAAGCGCCTTCGCTGGACAAGATATGACGATAGATATCGGGAGAAATAAAAGGTCGGGTTTTTATGACAACAGCGACCACTGCGTGTCGCCGCACAAGAGAAAGACATCCTTGGGAGAACGTTTGTACATAGAAGTGAAATGTGAGCAGACCTGCTCTCTTGTAATGCTAGCTGAACCGGATAAGGATCGGAAGAGGCAGAGTTGCACATATAGTGATGCCTTGCCAGAGGCGATGTATCATGGGTGTTTGAAGACGACTATGATATCCTGAATGTGCAGGAGAGAGGCGTCGGCAGGACAGAGGCCTATAACGTCTGGAAGGTCGGATAGTGGAGGATGAAACCGGAAGCAGAAGGCATGAGACAGTGCAGCTAGCAGCAACAAGTGTTGTGAACGGCTGAGGTAAGTCTGTCTGTATCCCTGGCTATCTTGATGACTTGTTCATGAGCCTGAGGCGTTGAGGAGATCAAGTCCGCGGCCTCGAGACGGACAAGTCGGCATGTCCTAGACGATCATCAGGCGTCATGATGAAGAGAGGAGGAAGAAGGAGGATGAAGTATGATGGTCAAGAAAAGAAGGCGGCCGTCGTCATGGCGAATGGTAAAGTCAAAGGACATGGTCGAATAGAAACAAGGCTCTGCAAAGTCGTGTAGTCGTCGTGATGATGTGCAGAAGATAACAGCAGTGGGCGATCAGAGAATGACACACTTTCCACCAGAGCGTTTGGACTTTTTGACAGTGCCACCACTTCCGCCGGCGTGTGAGCGTCCAGAGTCCTTCTTGCCGCCGCCGCCTCTGCCACCAGTAGAGTTGTGTCTTTGACGGCGTAATTGGCGGACGACATCATAGAAAGCCTTTTCGACGTTGACGCAGTTCTTAGCTGAAGCCTCGACGAACTCGCAAGATAGCTCGCGAGCAAGGGCGGCGCCTTCCTGGGTAGACACCTCGCGCTCAGTGACACGATCGCACTTGTTGCCGACAAGCATGACGGGAGCCGGGCCGGATGCGACTGGGTTTGAGAGGCTTGGTGAGCCAGGGTAGGTGGGCGAACCAGCTTGTGCAGACTCCTTGACACGTTGGATCTGGCTGTAAAACTTCTTGATGCGTTGGAACGAGGCGCGCGAGGATATGCTGTATACCAGGACGAAGCCTTCGCCGTCGCGGATCCACTGGTCTCTCAGCGACACGTATTCCTCCTGGCCGGCAGTATCCAGGACTTCGAGCATGCATGATTGGCCGTCAATCTGAACCTGTTTGCGGTATGAGTCCTCAATTGTCGGGTCGTAAGTTTCGACAAAGTGGTTGAGACAGAGCTGTGCATGTCGTCAGCATTGGTGGTCGCATTCCTCGGAGCTGCGGGCCAGCACATACCTGAATCGTAAGGGCAGTCTTGCCGACACCACCGTCTCCAAGCACGACCAGCTTGTACAAAGTCATTTTTCCCGCCATCTTGACTGTTGAAGATGGGTGCAGGCTAGAGTTGTGGAAGAGAAGTAGCTGTGGTGCGTCGTGTGCGAAGGATCTGCGGAAGCTCAATCTCGGCGGTGGGCGGCGAGCGGTCGAGTGTTGCGGTCGGTCAGTGCAAAGTCGCTGGGTGGCGCAGGTCGTCGATCGAGCGTTTGGACAATGTTTGGCAGCGGACGCGCAGTAAACAGGGCAAGAACAGCAGCAATAGAAGGGACTGCTGGAGCTCGAACAGATACAGGGAGACTGCTACGCACGTAACGCAGCGACGCTGGGGGCCAAGAGACGAGGCTTCAAGGGGGCGGCAGGAACGACGAAGGCGCAGGGTTGGTAAAGTCAAACGTCACAACGGTAGAGAAGTTCAACTTGTTCGAGCAGAGGCAGGTGCGAGCAAAAGACGGACGATGCAACTTCAAGAGGGAGAGAGCGTCTTCTAGTTAGCCGCGACAACTAGCACCTTCCTAGCAACTAGCACCGAGAGCTTGTTTCCCTGAAAGCAACAACCACGAGCAGCACAAAGCACGACCACTTGCAGCCCGACCCGAAAAGGCCCCAGCACCCTGCGGGGTGTGAACTCACCACATTCAACACATGCCGGAGCGACACTGCGACCTGCCAACAACAAGACTCAGACCAAGACTCGTACAGCCAAGCACTAACCATTCTTCTCCACTGTCCGCCTTGAACCTTGTTCCTCTTCACACACGCGTCCATCAAAACCAGTCCGTCTCCGGACCTCTCTAACCCAGCACCAGAGACAGACGAGCAGTTGACCTGCCTTTCTCCTCTCGCGAACCGCCTGCCATACCCCTGCTCTGATGGCTGAAAGGGAACTGCTGTTTGTCGTCTATTAAAGTTTGAACTTCTCAATGGCTGTCTGTTCCCCAAATCCTTCCGCCATTCAACCATCCTTCAAAGCTCCAGCCTCCGGCACGAAACCCTGATAACTTTAAGCCAATCACTGCAGACCTCAAATGAACATCCTCTTTGATCCAATGTGGGACTCCTTGAGTACCACTCTTTGACCACTAATAAATCACATGGTGCCATGGTGGCGTGCTACTACTGTCGGGAGGTCTACCATGCCGAGTATCTGTCCTGACTTTTTGCTTTGGCTCTCTGCTATTCGCTGCTTTCTGATTCAGGCTGTCCGTCTCGCCCCTTGACGTTGCGATTCACGTTCTGAACTTTCTCACCCAAGCTCTGCGCTGCCAAGGTAGAGTTCTGAGTCTGATCGCTAAACAAAGGATCTGATTAGATGTTTATCTTGCGCTGTCCTTGACTCTTGCACTCCAATTTCTTGCAAGTCCGAGTCGTTGATTACTCCGCCGAGTCAGAGCTCCGTCGAGCGATCGCTCATTGCGGATGCCAATGCCGATTGCCGCATATGAGCGACACTCATAATTCAAGTTCGCTAATCAGATGTACGATTTGAGCATCTGTCAATTCCAAAAACCTGAGCCGCTACTCCGCGAATCCGCAAGATGTCGACTGCCGTACCCAAAGATCTGCTTTCGACATCTGCCGGGTCGCTGATCAGCGATCCAAGGAGCAAGATAGGTGTCAAGCGAGCCTATCGGCAGCTCTCCGAGCTAACTACCACCTAATCTTGCCAAACTTGCCATCTTCGCCTACCAAACTCCACTTCCTTGCTATTTGGCGCTTACATTACATAAGGGTCATGTCGCTCAGCAACCGGCTCTCAGGTTCGATGCACACCGTAGCGTGGCAAAAAGTGAATCATCGTTGAAACTTGACGGCTCACCATCAGCTCTTGGACTATGGCCAAAGCACGTAATAACGTAGTCGACTCCGGCTATGAACGAAAAGTCTATTCTCGATATGCACTCTGCTTACTCTACAATCGCGCAACTGACAAGACGTTCTTATACCAAACATATCATATACCTCTCTTATATCCCATATCTCGAATTACTATAGCTGCCGCGCGTTTTTAGGCTGCTCACCGCGTTGAGCCCTCGATGATGGCTCGATCATCACCAGAGTTTGGTACGCACCGTTGTAGCTGGCTTGCACGAGAAGACGTTAGTTTAGACGATCGTTTTCACCTGCTGAGCGGAGCACCCTGGTGCCGGTGTCCACCTTCATGCATGAACGCACGATACAGGAGTTGAATTTATTAATGGCACGCAGGCGGGAGAGAACAACAAAACAATAACACTGAAGGGTCTGGATGATCACTGTTGTGCTGGTCAAAGGGGCTGGCCCGCCGAACTACCGTGCCAACAAGCACTCTAAGAACAGGTGACATGCATCCAAGCATTTGCACCTGCGTGATCTCGACCATGTGATGGATGCAATTCCTTGGTATTTCGTCTTGGATCAACAAGTCGGCCCTTCATTCGGGAGATCAACGTCAGCGACTACCTATACCTGTTTGCAAGAGGAAAAAATGTTCGCAAGAAACATTTGCTTTTCTTCAAGATCCCCGTACCAAGATCCTGGAGTGCAGCTTCCGAAAAACGCAGTTTCGTACAACGTTCGTATGGTAAGCATGACTCTTGGGATCCCACGCCATCATCAGCCACCTCGAGCTTTTGAAGTTTTCCCTTTTTCAATTTTGTCTCTCCATTCACCTCATCAGAAAAAGAGGTTTTGTGATTCGTATTTTTGTACAAACTCCGTCGTCCCACTTGCACTAATGACTCGAAATAGACACTTTTCTCATCCCACTTCCCCACATCATTCAACCTCAGAGTTAAACTCTTCTCACCCTTTGGCTTTTGTCCCACATGGAAAAGCCAATGACAAAAATCATCATCCGTGAACCATCGCAGAATGGACGGTCCGTCTCTCCGACGTTTGCATAACCAGGAAATGGAAATTGCGTTGAGTCAGGGTTGGGGTTTTGAGATATAAAGCCCTAAGTAGCTGTTTGCATTGAGTTGAACTGCTTTGCTGGTGGTTTAGCATATCAGTCATCATGGGTATAGAACATCTTCGGGCCGGGACTGCTTGAGGAACTGCTGCCTGAAGTAAGAGTATGCTATGAGGGTGGTTTCGCAAATCTTGCGATTCGAATATTGCCCATTATCATCGTCAAGCGTGTCTGATTGAGAAGCAGAAAGTTCGAACCACGTCTCGATGGTGATGCAGCACTATTGTAGTATATGTTTGGCAAAGACATCATTTCTTGCACGTACGGCCACAGTCAGCTGAAAACTGGGCATCCCGTCCGCTCTGCCATACATAAGCAGTTGAACGGCAGATTAGTACTACGGTGGGTGACCA